>BMAO01017182.1:19654-38951 GCA_019973975.1 Trichonephila clavata
GATAATAAAGTTACATTAATAGTAATAATTTACATGTAAATAAGGACAAATTATCCTCAAGCAAATATATAAACAATATATCTAATATTAGTACTAAGTTGAGATTCAACAAATGTAATGATAGTAGATGTAAGACTTGCACTATGCTGGACAATGATCAATATGACTGTGAATCTAAATTTAACCTATGTAAAACTTTTAATTGTATTTACCTATTAAATTGTAAAATCTGTAGGTATAAATATATTGGACAGACCTCAAATACTATTAATATTAGGATTAATCAACATAGACATGATGTTAAAAACTTCAGTTATACCAACAATTCTAATAAAATTGAGCTCAGACACTTTCAAATGCATGGATTTAATAATGTTGAATTGTCGATTATTAAAATCGTACCAAATACTAAGCACAGATTATGGTGGGAAAATCATTTTATCAGAAGTTTTAATACAATATATCCATATGGTCTTAATGTTTTATACCTTGCTAAAAACACACTCCAAATTATGCTACAGAGCAATAACAAAGAATTTTTTTATACTGCTTCCAATTCAGTTAAGAATTTTAAAAGAAACTCAAGGAGCAATAGAACTAAAAGGAAAAACAGAGATAAGAATTCTTTAATTGATAATATTAAAGCTATTATAAATGATTTTGAATTAAACTTTAATATCAAGCAGATCAAATACTTCATGTTTGGTCTTAATAAAAAGGAAATTGTACTGTTGGATGAAATTTTAAATAATGAGTGCTTTAAGGTGTGTCATGCAGTTCACATCATAAAAGACATTAATAATTTTTTACTTAATAAATTCAATATAAATGTCAATAAATTTAATAAACCTACTACAGAATACTGCACTTTATTATTCATGAATAATACATTTGATAAAGTTAATTTTTCTAGTGTTTTTAATAGACATTTGTCACTTTTTCCTGTTAGGAATGTAATAGTTAAAAAAGCTTTTAAATATAATAAAACGATGGGCAGATTTATCTTTAATTACAATAATAGCTCACCTTCTCTTGACATAGATGACTGTAAATGTAAGAACTATCATGAATTTATTGATAGCTATCACAAACATGTAGTAACAGGCAATTTAAATATAGTCAAGGATGGAATTTTAAAAGATATCATGAGTAAAGGCACTAGTTTTAGATTAACAATTTCTAACAACAATAATACTGTTAAAAATCAAATTAATAATGATATAAATAATTTCATTACTAAATCTGCAGTTAAATATGGTTTGCCTTTAGAGGCATTTGATGAATTTAAGTACAATATTTTAAAAGACCTGATGAAATTTAACTATTGTTCTAAACCAGTACTCACTTATAAAGATGTAAAACAGAAAATTTATGATTTACAAAAGAATTTTATCATTGTTTACATAGATAAAGTGCCTGGTAATTATGCTATTATCTGTAAGTATTTTTATAATACTATGATTAATGAACATTTTTTAAACAATAAATCTTTCAATAGATTGGAATTGTCAGATAAAGAAATTACTAATCGAATCACTGCTATATACAGAAATTGAATGTTTCCATTCATAAGATTAAGTTTCCATATATATTTTTAACACCTAAATTTCATAAAAATCCTGTTAAATTTAGAACAGTAACAAATGGTTTTAAAACTTATATCACTGCTGCAGGTAAAATGCTGCACAATATTTTGCAAGAATTCATCAATAAGCAATGTAATAAAGCTATAATTAAAAATAGTAAAGAAATTATAGATTTTTTTAAAGATAAAAATACTTATTCAGTTCATAGTTATGACTTTGAAGATCTTTTTAACTCTATTGATATCAATGATGTAATTAGGGTAATTTTAGATAATCACAGAAATTATAACCTTAATATTAATTTACAAAAATTTAGAACTCTAATAAATTTTGTCCTAAAAGAAAACTACATTAATTTTAATGGTTCTCTGTACAAACAAACCAAAGGTTTGCCTCAAGGTGGCCCTGCTAGCAATAGTTTGGCTAATTTATATTTACACTTTTACGAAAATAATTATATTATTAATAATGATTATTACATTTTTAGATACATAGATGACCTAATTATTTTTGGTAAAAATAATAATTATAATCCCAATATCAATTTTTATCCGGGATATTTAAAGCTACTTAAAATTAATAATAATCCTGTTAAAACTAATTACTTGGATGTATCATTATATATTAAGGACTATAAATTACATAGCAATATTTATGATAAAAGAGATGATTTTAATTTTAACATTCTTAAAGTTCCTTCCTGGAATTCAAACTTATCCATTTCAATATATCGAAATATTATTTTGAATTATATTTATCGTAACAAGGTATTAGTTAGTGATAAATCTAATATATATTTAAATATTAATAACTTTATTAAACATTGTATAGAACACAGTTACCCTCTTAAATTTATAAAAAGTTATATAACAGTTAAATAAAAAAAGTTTTTTCAGTTATACAGTTTATAGATAGATGGCGCTCTAGCTAAGTAATTTTGTAATAATATATTTTATTAAAAATTAATCGTTTATGTCTGGATGGTATTTTTATTTTCTATAAATTTTAAAATAAAATATAGAAATTTTAAAAGTATATATATATATAGTAATATTGCTACTTTATCAATACATAATAATTATATGCGTTACTGTTATTGTCCATAAGAAGCGAATATGTATTCACATGGTAAGTCTATTAGTTTGGCTTTGATTTTAAATATTTTAGTAATTATTAAAGGCTATAACATTATAGTATTACATTAATAGATTATGGTTTTATCTATAATATAGTTAAACTTCTCTAGAAATTTATTGCTTTCCCTATGGCCCAGAATACTGGCAAATTCAGGTGAAGGTTGGCTGGCCAGAAAACTTTGTTTAAACCTGCATTCCTAGTTCCTAAGGCTGGGAGTTTGCTTTTAGTATTTCTGTGGCTAAATCTTTTCTATTATGACGATAGTTATCTTAGGTATATAACTATTTTTAGTATATATTTTTGATATATATATATATAATAAGCCTTTTGAATGAACATACTAATAGTCAAATTGATGTAATGAATCTCCTCTCTAAGGTAATGATAATATATTTCCTTATACATGATGGGCTTATATTTCTGCTGACGTATATTTTTCCATTAAAATATTTTTTGATTAAAACTACAGAATTTTATGAAATGCTAAAAAAATTATGTATGTGTAGACAATTAATATATTTTGTAAACGTGCCTTAACTCAAGAATTTAAAAATCTATTATTCTTTACTTGATTTTCATTCTTCAGGAATACAGTCGCAGTCTCACGCACAAAATAATACTAACATATATTTGTACTCTGCAATTACATGCAAGCTTACTAAAGAGAGTAAACGATAGTTTTCAGAGAGAAACTAATGACAGGTAGGCTTTAAAATGTTCATGGTTATCAGTACTATCTGAAAGTCTCATTATAGAGATAAACTGGTTACAATTCTGAACAAAGTAGCACCAATTTAGACGAAAGTCTTATTAAAGCTAGTAACACATGCAATATGCACTCTAAGAGTTCCATTGAAATATTTATAATCAAGTCATCTCAGCTGTGAGAGTAAATTGTGGATTTCAGTAGGGCATTTGCCATTTCTATATATTTGTGTGAATTATTTCTTTCAGTATAGATTGAATTCCATAATTATTGAAATGGTTGTAGAGAATTCGAATGTTGATTTTCTCATTCACGGCAATATTGAACGATGCTGCTTAGGTATGGATAAATGTTGACACAGTGGTAGCATTTTATTAGAAACTTTAATAAGTGCGTGGATATTGAATAAATTCTTGAAATTTTCTATGAAAAAATGAACTTATTTATATTAATTGTGGTTAAAATCATGTAACGTTTATGAAAATTACGATTAATGCCTTTAATGAGATAAGCATTGTATATCTAAATCTTCTAAATATATAAGACGCAAAAGGTCTAGAAATAAAATTTTTATTTTAAAATTAGGATTTTATTTTCTGTACATTTAGATATTAGTATTAAATAATAGCTTATATGCTATAAGCTAAATGCTGTATTAAAAATTTCAAACTTTATTTGGCATATGTGGAATATATATTTAGTTATTAAAATATTGTCACAAAGCTTATACGCTCTGAGTGGCCTGAACGGTTAGAGCCTTTCTCTACCATGCAGATGGCTCGGGTTCGAGCCTCCCTGGTATCTTGTTTGTTAAATTTAATCATGATTTTCGTTACTTATTATTATGGACAATTGCAAATTATTTAAATTGAATTTATGTTAATCTTTCCCGTGGTGGTTATTCTAGAAATCTCCACCAGGTTCTTTTATAAAAGTACTGCAGCTGGATATAGGTCTTCAGTTTGGTGCTGCCCGTGTAAAACACTACGACAAAATAAATCATGTATTGGATAAATCGCCTTATTTCCTTCTACGTGACAATATTTTAAACAAAATATACAATTCAATTAATACTACGGATGACTTAATTTTAAAAATAAAACTGGTTTTTTTTTAAATCAATGTTTAAAAAAAATAAAATAAACAATATTTTTTAACAAAATTAAAAGCAGGATACAAGCATTTATTGTGTGATTTCATTCTTAAGTAAACACTAATATAATGAATAAAAATATCAGGAATCTGGTTTCGCAAATTAAAACATTTATGTTCTGCGCAAAAATTCTACAAAATTTACAGTATTTATACCACATAAAAAATACAAAAAAAAAAAGAATCCATATTAATTCAGCAAATGGGGCGCGCATCTCTCTAAATAGTATAAGAAAAATTTTCAAATGAATTTTTAATTGAATTAAGTAATTATTATTCATTTAGACTCTTGAGATAAGTCAAGATGCAATACATAGTTAAAATCAAGAAGGCAAACGCTCCACCAGTCATTTTCTTCTGGCGATCATCTGGCTGAGAGATTGAGTGACTGTAGGGATTATTGGCATAAAATCCGGTTTCAGCTATACTGCACCAAAAATTTGTTTTATAGATGAATAAAATTTTAAAACACATTCAAAAAATTAAAATATGATACGAATAATGTTATATTTAAAAAAGTTATAAAATCAAAATATATTCACCGTATAATGTGGAC
Source organism: Trichonephila clavata (assembly GCA_019973975.1). Classification (NCBI taxonomy): domain Eukaryota; kingdom Metazoa; phylum Arthropoda; class Arachnida; order Araneae; family Nephilidae; genus Trichonephila; species Trichonephila clavata. The sequence goes on from BMAO01017182.1 coordinate 24,792, forward strand.
CTCAATCCCTTATATTATGTTTTGAATACATATCTCAAGACCCTTCAAGCGGAAATATCGGGACAAAAAGTGAAATGGTGAGATTCTTCATTAATCTAACCAGGCTATTGCTGTTCTGTACTTTTTTAAAACTTAATTTGCTCTTATTTCCACACATACATTTGTGTTACATTGTTGTTTACTTCATAAACTCCTACATACCAGATTCCTTAATAGTAATCTAGATTTCTTCAAGGTATCATATTTTCAATTTGTGTAATCTTATATAAGTTATCAGTGCATATGTAATCTTAGAAAGGTATTTTAAGTATTTAGTCTTACGCTTTTTCTTTCATATATTTACAGAGAATTAAAGGGTGTTCTTATTTTTTAAGCACAATATGTTGTCTGTGATCCATGGTAAGGATTCATGCATTAAAAATAAAAGCACTTTTTAATAAATAAGAATATTCCTCTTCTTTTGGTCACTAAGCAAAAAATAGAGATCTGTTAGAAATTTAAAACACTGGATAATGTTGATTTATCATTTCAATATAAAAAATATTGAAACAAGTAACATTCACTTACATGTAGAGTATAAAAAATATAGCCATGCATTAGGAATTTTGTGATTGCCGTTTCTAGGGTTTTAATTTATTCTTCCAATGTTTGTTTTAAAAAGAATCACATGAAATAAAATTATTTTGCATAACCTTCATTAGATCATATACACTCACTTCCAAAAGTTAAGCACGGAGAGGAAAATGCTAATTTCCGGAAACCAATCAGAATGAAGAGGATGCCATTCGCTGCAGAGGTAGATAGAAGTATGCAAATATGTTAGGTAACAGCCAATCGTGCTTTCATGTCAAGAAATATGCAAAAAGGGCAGTCTTATAAGAAGCTAGCTTTATGAAGGGTTACAGAAGTTGATTGTAAGTGCTGATAGAAGGTGTTTAAAACTTTCGTACAATTTTTTTTCAAGACATACGTGTTTCTATGACTTCCAGAAAACGAATGGAAGATTCTGAGCGCTGGCGTGCTGTGGGGCGCATTGAAGCAGGACAGTCGATCACAGATGTTGCTCTTTTCTTCGGCGTTCATCATTCTGTAATTTCACGTTTATGGAAACAATTCCAAACCACACAGACAGTTGTCCGAAGGCCCGTAGGTGGTCGCCAAGGTTTACAACCCCGCGAAAGATCGATATATTGCTATTGTAGCAAAGCGGAATCGCAGAGCAACCTCCAACGTGTGACATCTATGGTTAAGCGTCCATTGGTAAGGCTATATCTGCTGCTACTGTACGCCGAAGATTACATATGAATGGACTGTATGCCCGGGTACCTCGAGTTTGTGTTCCTCTATCCGTCCAATCAAGAGGGGCACGATTAAAGTGGTGCCGGGAATATGGCAATTGGACTGTGTCTGACTGGGGCAATGTCATGTTTACTGATGAGTCAAGATTTGCTCTGGGGCCAGATGACAAGCGTATAAGGATATGACATAAACAAGGAACATGCAATCAGCCCCAAAACATCACCGAACATCACGCATTCCAGGCGAAATCATTATGGTGTGGCAGGGATTTCATTAGGATACCGCACCGACCTGCACATCTTTAAACGAGGTTCTGTGCTGGCTGTCTGGTATCGAGATGAAGTCCTAGAATTCATTGTGAGATTGTACGCTGCAGCAGTTGCCCTACTTTTGTTTTAATGGATGATAACACACGTCCCCATAAAGCTGACATTGTCCAAGACTACCTGGAGAGTGAAGAGATTGCGCGTATAGCACGGCTAGCATATTTGCCCGACCTTAATCCCATTGAAAATCTTTGGGATGCTCTCGGCCGTGCTGTATCTTCATGTTTCCCACCTCCAGCCAATCTTATTGAGCTGGAAACTGCTCTACAAGAAGAATGGCGATTGCTTAGTTCTGCGGTGGTTGACCACCTAATTGAAAGTATAGTCAGAATGTGTAAACTTTGCATACGGATGAGAAGGGAACACATACCCTATTAATGTCTTTTTTTTCATTTTATGCTGTTTATTTTCCCTTTATATATAATTCTGTTTAAGTCTCCAGTATGACTTATCTGATAACTTACAAAAATTTAATATGTTTTCATTTCTGTATATAATTATTGATTTTGTGTTATGTATAAATATATATGCTACTTTACTGCCAAATTTTGTGTCAATCATTGCAGTATTTGTTGATTTTTTTTGTGCATTTTACATCTCCGTGCTTAACTTTTGGAAGTGAATGTACGTATCTGAGAATTGTAATATTTGAAGAAATATTCCTTCCAAGTATGTAAAAAGTATTTGTCAAAAATATGCATCAAGTATATTTTTATTAATATTTACGTTATTGAACTTATGAAATGGATGTTAAAATAACCGGAGTATGAAAAAAATGAATACGCTTGAGTCTGCATTTAATTTAGAATTATTAATATAGTTTATCGCAGAAAATCCAATAAAAAGGCGTTTAAATTATTCTCTGCTATTTTTAATGTAAATGTACATACCATTCTTGGTTTTATCTTTATAAATCAACAAAAAATTTTTTAAAAAACAAATATAATTCTAACATATCTTTTTTTAGTAAAATACAATTAACATTTAATATACCTTGAATAAACTAATTATCCTCACTCTCTTAAAGAAAATAATCAAAGTAAACATTATAATAACTAGTTAAGAAAAGCCTGATTATTAGCAAATAATGATATTTCGATAGTGTGTAAATTGTGGTTGAAATATATAAAAAAACAAGTTAAGCTAAGATATTCACTTTAAATATTTACTAGAGGCACATATTTAAAGGAATTAAATAATTTTATTAAATAATTTTGTGTTGTTATTTCATCTTTCATAATAGCGATGAGATAAAACTTGATGAAAATAACAATTGCTGTCAAAACAGGTCTCAGTTCTGCTATCATGATGCACGCATTATTAATAAATACTTATTTTAAGAAAAAGACTTAGAGCTGTACATTCTCTTCACTAACGTCATTCAAAAGTTAATAAAAAGTTTTTAAAGTCTTAACGTTAAAACTGCTTATAAAAATGTACGTAAGTTTTGGGGAAAAGCTTCTTAAAATTAATAATACTTTCACTTTCATAATTTTTTTATTTCGTGCAGGTATTATGAATAAAAATTTAAACATTTTAAAGAAAAATATTTACAAATTAGTTTTTTAATACATTCTTCTGCAAGGAAAAAGAAGTAGCCTTAAAATAAGCCTATTATCATCAAATTTAACTAGCAAATTTTTTGGATCCAGTTTAAGAATTATTGAATATTCAAGGTTAATGTGTAAATGTTAACTTCCCTTACTTAGCGCTATTCTACTGTACAACTAGCATTTTATAGTGCAAGTCACAATTATTAATGTTTTAATAATTGTCAAAAGAACCCCATCTCGTATCATACCTCAAGATAACACCAATTGATTTTGTCGATTTTGTTAAGAAAAACATTAAAATAAATTATTGAATTAATATAATTAGCATTAATTAATAAAATAAACTGTTAACTACAAGCACTTAATTAAATTTTACATTATATATATATATATATATATATATATATATATATATAAATGAGTGACGGTTTTGAAGAGCATTGTGGACAATTATAAGGACTAATTTGACCCTATATCATAAGATACGAATTTAATCGAGCATGCGTCCCCTACATATGTTACTGAAGTATCCGTACACATCCAATCGCACCACAGTGACTCTTGTATACTAGCTTAAAAGGAATTCCGAATGCGTGTGTGAGTGAATATTGACATTGCACTATTCAGCTACTGGAGATTGTTTGGAGACGGATCTTTCGTCTTTCATTCCTTCAATGGTTTGATAAGTGATTAACAAGCTTGCTTGAAAACTGAACACTGGGGTTATTGCGTCAGACTGACCACATGATCGGAACATCTGTTCATGCACCTCAGCATCCATAGTCACGAATATTCAGATGGGCAAAATAGGCTTTGGCCTTAATGGGTTGTTGCGCTCATGGGTTGGCCCTCATGGGTGGTTGTTTAGTCTAATTATCCATCTAAATCGGTCATCCAAAATATAATACTCAAGACAAATCTTAAAGTTCTTGAAATAAACAGTGCATTGTTTGAAAGCATTTTGTTATAAAATAATTCTTTACGATAGTACAAATAAGCATTTCATTTGGTCTTGAAAAAATTAGTTTATAAACTTCTCTTTCTACAAGTACTACTTTAAAAAAACACCTAATTTAAACGAATAAAATTAATACAGAAGCTACTTTAGTTTCATCATGAGAAAACTCTCCACAAAATGTCATTTTCTACTTAGTATTTAGAATAATGAGTAAAACACATGTAGGAAATATATATCTCTTTATCGGAAAATCATTTCAAACGCCCCAGTAGATTTTTTTTTCTTTTTAAGTAAATAATATTTTAGAGCAATGATAAACGAGATTCGAATTACTTATCTACTGAAAAATTATTCAGCTCTTATGCGAATAAAAAATTTCGAGAACAATATCAGGTTTCTCAGAAGAATGAGTTTAGTGGCACAGTTATGTCTCCAGTCACAGTTACGTCCAACAAGTTTAAGTCTCTTCAAATCTTTTCCAGTTACTAGGAAAACGCTAGATTGAAAACTTACTTGCATAACTCATTTCTAATTAATGCTACATTCATTAAAACAAAGAGTGTCTCAGTATATTTGTTTCCCAAACCTGGATATTTCTTTCAAAACTATTTATTAATAGGATGAGTAAACATACATTGCCTAAGAAAGTGTGAAGTTATATTGGAAGAATTTTTCTACGAATGAAAATTAATTATTTTAGACAGGTAGTTTAAGTAATTGTAAATTTATTACTGAAGTAGAATATTATTAGCATTACCAGAAGTTTAAATCAAAGGAATATTGAAAGAAAGAATCATTGTTTTAGTACTCAGTGTAATTTAATTTCAATATTCATTTCAATTCTTAGACATTGCTCAGAACTTTTAAGTAGAATTTGAGTACCACTATACAGTTGAAACATGTATACGTCAGTTTCCTGTAATAGTGTATGGTGTTGTAAACAACAACTATCAGCTATTTGTACATTTTCCCAGGATATATCATTGTTTAATATTATAATGATTCCATTGAGGGAAAAAAATCAAAATTAATTAGTTATTGTACTTACATTTGGAAGATCTTTTGGAATACTTCATAAAGTAATGAATTATATTCCTACTTTCTTATGTCGTTTAATAGTTGTTGATAAATAAATAAACATTTTCACAAATTTAAGGCGACATGGCAACCAAAAAATTATCAAACTATCGAATTTTTTTAATTAGCTTATTTAATGCCTCGAATCTTTATAAACATGCCTGCAAAATTCCAAAGCTTTACCTGCGTTTTTTATCAAGTTATGGAGAAATGTTTGATGCTGGACAACATACTAAACAAAATTGCCAAGACCAAATTTCAGATCATCTGCTAGGAAAGAGTCTGGTGAAAATTAATTAATTTTTTTCTACCGCGCGTAAATGAGACTGATATATATAGAATTATATAAACAGTAACAAATCATTTCAAGAAAGAATTGTGCAATTCATGCAAACATTCTAGTTTATGTATTGTTTATTGAAGAACAAATGGATTTGGCTAAGATTTAAAAGTTGTGCTTGCTTTTATATTATTATGAACGAAATTAAAACTTCAAAACTTCTCCCAAAATACAAATACTAAATTTCATTTTAATAACTCAAATAATTGAAAATCTAATTCACAAAAAATAGCAAAACTCTCCCATTTTTTTATATTTGTTTTTGGTGCTATATATATATATATCCCATGTTTGGGAAATTATTAACAAAATATTTTAAGAAACTTATTTAAACAAATGCACAGATGCAGTTCTTTGATTTTGATATATTTTATCTATAAATTGTTACTTGATTTTGCTTTCATTCGTGTACAATATTTAACATGCGAAGGTTTTTAAAATCATGGAAATAAAAAATAAAGGCATAAACATCTTTTGTACATGTTGCACATTATTTAAATGGTCAAACTAAGCATGGAATTAGCTCTGAAGTGTGTTTATTTATTTTTTTATAATTATTAAGATAAAGGTTTATGAAATATTGATCCTTCATTCCTTTTCTTCTAGATATTTATTTTGCCAGTATACTGTTTAATTGTTCTACATTTTTGCAATTTCTTAGAGCAAGCAGTTTTAAAAAAGCTAATAAACATTTCATAAAAGTTTCAGACTATTCGATGAATGTTATATCATGCTCTTCATGGAATGAAAACTTCAAACTCATTTTTCCTAATGTTAAAATTTTGTACATATACAGTGTATTCAAAAAGTTCCAGGACTGAATGCACACAGACAACATAACACAGCAAAATTAAGTTTATTTAATATCAAGCTTCTACATAATCCCCCTGCACTTCAATACAACGTTTGCATCTTGTATAAAGATCTTTGAACGCCTTCTGGAACGCCTCGACTGCAACACTCTGCAGGTCCCTTGTCACTGACGCTTTGATGTATCTTCCGACGCGTACCGCTGTCCCTTCATCTTCAATTTCAACTTTGGAAACAGAAAATAGCCCGGAGGGGACAGGTCAGGTGAATATGGGGGGTGGTCGATGGTTACAACTTGCCTGCGCGCCAAGAATTGCTGAACAATGATGGATTTGTGTGACGGTGCATTGTCAAGCAAGAGACACCAGTTTCCACTGTCCAACATTTCGGGTCTCACACGCCACATTCTTTTCAGTAGCCGGTGTAGCACATCCTTGTAAAAGGCACCAGTGACAGTGGACCCTTGTCGAAGGAATTCGTTGTGGATAATTCCTCGACTGTCGAAAAACACGAGCAGCATCGTCTTTGTTTTTGATTTTGACGCACGAACTTTCATCGGTCGACCCTTTCCCAGACTTGTCCACTCCGAACTTTGGCGTTTAGTTTCCGGATCATATTCGAGGCACCACGACTCGTCTCCGGTGACGATGGTTTTCAAAAAGTTAGGGTCTTCATCGGCCGCGGCAATCAAATCTTCGGAAGAAGCAATTCGGTGTTCTTTTTGCTCCGTAGTCAGAGTGTGTGGCACAAAGCGCGCACAGAGTTTCTTTTTCTTTAAATCCTCCGTCATTATCGTAAAAACAGACCCTACACTCATGTTTAAAGATTCCGCAATCATTTCTATCGTCATTCGACGGTCTGAGCACACCAACGCTTGCACTCGTTCGACATTTTCATCAGTCCGACTCGAACGTGGACGACCACACCTCTCATCATCGTCCGTCACTTCTCTTCCATCTCTAAACCTTGCAAACCGCTCAAACACACGCGAACGACTCATAGCCTCGTCACCATGAACAGTTTTAATCATTTCATAGGTTTCTGTGGCCGTTTTACCCAATTTAAAACAAAAATTAATGTTCGTTCTTTGCTCCATTTTTTAACGATGACACTACCACTATGACACACCACACTCGAGTGAACGCTGAGAAGTTGGAACTCATCCACACAAACGGAATAAAACTTCGCGCATGCGTCGGAGAAGGTTGTTGCTACGCGCTCCATGAATTGCGCAGAGATAGCGCTACCTGTACTGTTTTACTAGCGGCAGTCCTGGAACTTTTTGAAAAAATACACTGTATATGCTATTATTCAAAACCCTAAGGCACTTTTGATAATTGAAGTATATGCTTGAAATTTTATATATATATATATATATATATATATATATATATATATTATATATATATATATATATATATATGTAATGACTTCTTCTAATTCTCCTTAACTGTACCCCGTGAAATTATTTTCTAGTTCTTTCGCCTCTGACTGTTATAATCTTAATCTAATTGTACGACCGTGTAATCTTAATCTTAATCTAATTGCTCCCGCTCATTTGCAGCCAATCACGACTCCTGTTATAAAAGAGTCGTACGACCTTCACCGCCACTATAAAAGCTCTGAACACACGGTTACACGCACTTTTTCGCTTCTGTATTTTGTCTGCGTAAACATGTAGCCAGCTGTAGTGTGTTTTTGTGATGTGTTGTCCTTGTCTTGCTTTTACGTGTTCAAGATGTATAATAAAAAGATTCAATTAATCTCAAGACGATTTCTTCAGCATCAGTTTAAAGAATCCATTCCAACGAACATCGTCTTATTACAATAGTCGGCAGGATCAAATAACCTGCTGGGAACGCGGGAAATATCGTCAAGTAAAATCCTAAAAGTGAAAATTCTACTAATGAAATGCGAAAGTGAGCGAATTGAAGCCTCGGAAGGGTATTCCCCTTACGCCTGATAACAAGACGGGGAAAGTCCCGTTACTTCTGTGCTCCACCGTTGAAGAAGAAGAAAAATGGCTAATTATCGCTGTGTTTTTATGTGGTGCGCGATGTCTGCAAGAAAAATTGAATTTTAAGGAATTGTGCTCACAACTAAAAAGGGAAATTTCATAGTATGTGCAAAAAAATGTGGCCATCAGTATATCCATCTGTTTCTTTTTCAAATTTTAAGATATTTAATATTGCATATTTTGTGTTGATTTTTTTCACTTTAAATTTATTTTAAGTATTATTTATTTGGCATATTTTTAATAGCATTGCAATGCTTGTTTTAAGTTTGATAAAACAATATTTATTTAAGTAAGAAATTTAAGTTTTTTTTTTCATGTTTGATATTTGAATATTGATTATGACTAATATTAGTAATTGCAAAATTTTGATTTGTGTTGAAATTTTTTTCATATTTGATTTTGAACATTGATTATTAGTAACTGCAAATTTTTGATTTGTGTTGATTTTTAATTTTATATTTTTGGTATTTTTGTTTTGTACTTCAAAACTTTTAAGAATTATCTAAAATTTTAAGTTTATATGATTCTCAGATCGGGCTTTAAAATGGAAACTAATAATCAACCCAATTTATCTGTAAATAGTAATACAAATCAAAAATTCCCAGTGAACCCTTTTTAATTGCATTTGACCCCGAAAATGGAATGAGAATAGAAGCATGGTTAGAGTATTTTAATAATGCCTGCAAAATTAGTAATAAAGACAATGATTGGAAAATGCTTAATATCTCTAAATACCTTAAAGGTTCTGCTCTAACCCATTATGTTAATTCTTGCCTTAATATTTCTAATTTTGATGATCTGTGCAATATCCTTATTGAAAATTTCTTAAAACCGAACATAGTAAATTTGTCAGATTTTTCTCAACACCAGCTAAGAAATAATTTAGATGAATATTTTCACCAGAAACTAAATTGTGGTAGACAATTAGGTCTATCTCCCCAACTCATTTTGGAAGGATTGACTGATGGAATGCCCACCAATATTAAACAATTAATGACCATTAACCCTCCCACCTCACCTACAGAATGGCTCAAGGTAGCTACCCGCCTAATGAAAACACAAGCAGCTAAACCAGAACCAAGTAGTTATAGACCAGCACAAAATGCTTACAGACCTCCAATAACTCTTTTAGACCTAATTTTCAAAATTTTAACAGAATGCGTCCCCAACATCTCCCAAATCATCAGGCTCACAATTTTGTCAATCGAGGATTTAGACCCAACCACCACACACATTTTCAAAATGGAATGCCACCAACACCATGTAGTTTTTGTACTCGACAAGGCATTCTCAATGCTTACCATTGGAAGCAGCAATGTCCATTTAATCAAACCGAATTAAGACAAACCCCATATAATTGTGACTCATCGTTGGCTACTAACACTGCTTCTCAGAGCTCGGGGAACCCTGTTAGTAATCAACAAATCCCAAACCAGAGACAACAACCTTCTACTGAGGCCCCTGGCCCAGCATATTGACAATTAAAAGTGTCCGGACACGTCTCACCATTGCCAAGCCTAGCTAACTTGGACAATTTACCTTTTACAGGAAAAAGTAATGTAAATATTGTTATTGACACTGGATCCACCTTATCTTTAAGTTCTGCAGATATTGTAAATAAACTTAAACTAACAAAACAAAGAACTACGCCTATATATATTAAGCCCATGGAAATTTTCAAATAAATCAACTATGCAAAACTTTCCTAAGAATAGGACAAATTGAACGAAATATAAATCTGTATATTATTAATAGCAGTTTACCTTATATTATCCTAGGACTACCAGAGTGTAGCCAATATAAATTTATGATTGATTGTGAACATAACCAATTGTTACAAAATGGACAAATTATTGTAAATAACTCTAGCAAAATCAACAAACAAATGTCTTTACACATACAGGAAAATGTAAACAAACCTAAACCTAATCAGGAAGATTTAGTCAGTACCTCAGAGGAAATTTTTTCACCTCTGATTGTCAAAGAACTATCTCCTAACCTGGTGCAACTTATTTCAGAATACTCCCATGTTTTTTCAAAAAATAAATATGATGTAGGTAAAATAGAATGGAACCCCTAGAATTAATTTAACTTCAGATCTCCCAATTTCTCAAGAGCATACAGAACATCAGCTACTTCAGAAGCTGAGATTAATAAACAAATTCAAAATTTACTAGCTGCAGGTTTAATTAAGGAATCAACTAGTTGTTATTCTTCCCCTGTTACTTTGGCTTATAAAAGAGATGAAAAACAAAAAACAAGACTATGCATTGACTACAGAAAACTGAATGCAATTTGTAAAACAGATGCAGAACCCTTACCTCGAATAGACTCCCTGCTAGATAAATTAAATAATGCTAAAATTTTTTCTACTCTTGACCTTGCCAGTGGTTACTGGCACATTCCTCTTCACGATAAAGATAAAGAAAAATTAGCTTTTATTACAACTGAAGGTTTATATGAATTTCAAGTTCTCCCTTTTGGTTTTCGAAATGCCCCTGCAATTTTTAATCGCATTATTCGTAATTTCTAACTAAACATAAATGTTCAAATTTTGCTTGTCACTATTTTGATGATATAGTTATTTTTTCAAATTCTTTAGAGGAGCACTATGCTCATTTAAGAAAAGTATTCGAAATTTGTGAGGAGGAAAACATTAAACTAAAATTCTCAAAATGTGTTTTTGCAAAAAATAAAATAAATTTTTTAGGCTATGAACTTAAAGAAGTTGCATTACACCAGATAATCAAAATATTGAAACTATTAAAAAATTACAGCCCCCTAAAAATATAAACACAACTTCAAAGTTTTCTTGGTTCTGTAAATGTTTACAACAAATTCATTGATTCATATGCTAAAATTAGAGAACCTTTAAATCAACTCTTAAAGAAAGATAAACAATGGAATTGGACTGCTGAATGTCAAACAGCCTTTGAATTGTTAAAAAATAAATTAGCAACTAAACCTGTATTACAATTATATGATCCTAAATTACCTCTTCATGTGTTCTGTGATGCTTCTCAAAGTGCAATTGGTGCAGTTTTAAAACAGCCAGATATAATTCTGGTACTCTTCACCCAAATCTTATCATTCTAGAACTTTACGTGACTATGAAAAAAATTATTGTATCACAGATTGGAATGTTGGCCATAGTAGATGCTCTTGATAAGTTTTATTATTATTTACATGGTAAAAAATTCATAATCCACACTGATCATGCTGCTCTTGTTTGGCTTAAAAATGTGAAAAATTGTAAGGGTAGGTTATTTCGTTGGTCTTTAAAATTAAGCATGTTTGATTATGAAGTAAAATATTTAAAAGGGACTAATAATGTTGAAGCTGACATGTTGTCGAGACATCCTATTCTCAATATATCCAGCACTCTGTACATTTACTTGAATTAGATGAGATAAAAACATATCAAAATTTAGACAATGTAAATGGTCCTAAATATAAAAAAGTTGATGATGTCATTGTCCTTAAAAGAAAATCTGTTTAAAATTGTTGTACCTTTTCATTAAGAAGAAAAATTTTGCAAAATGCTCATGAACAATTTGGACACCCAGGTACTCAAAAAATGATAAATTTAATTACTCCTCAATACTACTGGCCTCATATTAACTTAGATATTTCAAAATTTGTTAAACATTGTGATGTATGTCAATTAAATAAGAAGAAAAGGCAAAAAAGATTTGGCCTTTTACAGGCTGTACCTCCACAGATCAACCTTTTGAGTGTATCTCTGTTGATACTGTTGGTGGATTTAATTATTATAATTCTACTAAAAATTTCCCCACTTAATAATAGATCATGCAACTCGCTATGTTTGGGCTTTTCCTTCCAAAAGTGAAACAACAGAAACCTATACAAATTGTTTGAAACAACTTTTCCAAATTCAAATACCCAGTAAATTGTTAACTGATAGAAATGGTGCTTTTACCTCATCTAGATTTAAACGCTTTCTAAGAAATTATAGTGTGAAACATTTATTAACTACTTCTCATCATCCTCAGACAAATGGAAAATGTGAACGTGTTAATCAGTCTATTGTAACTAAATTAAGATGTAAAGTAAATTCTTCTCCTACCAAAATTCCATGACTAAACTTTTAGAACAAGTAATTAATGAATATAATTTAACACCTCACTCAGTCACAAAATTCTCTCCTGCATATTTGTTCTTTGGCAGTTTACCATATACACCCCTTAGCTCAAAATCAATTTTACCCTCCAGTTGAAGAAGCCAGAAAATTAGCAAAAGAAAACACTATTAAATATCATGAGAAAAACAAAATTAAATATGATGCTCGTTTCATTGATTCTCCCTTTGAACCTGGTGACATTGTAATGTATGAAGAATTTAATTATCCAAATCGTAGAAAATTATCCCCAGTTTTTTCCGGCCCCTATGAAATAGTACAAAAATTGTCAGATGTAAATTATGAAATAACCAAACCCAATGCTTTAACCAAAAAACCTACTGAAATTGTTCACGTGTCAAAATTGAGAACTTATTATCCTCCTGAAGAATTAAAATTAAGTCACGAATGATAATCATTTTAATAACCAAAAAATTCACACACAGCTACACAAAACCAGACCATTTCTTTTACCCCTCTTAGGTGGACCCCCTTCTTTCCACTCTTAGTGTAATTTTTCTTTTTTTTTTTTAAAAAAAATGTTGTTGTGAAATATTCACAATGAGAAATGAATACAGATCTTATAAATGTGCGAAAGATGGGTCCACCTTCCAATCCAGTTCAAATTTTTTCCTGTTTACATCTCAGTATTCTGTTTCAGTTTTGGACAAGTGTGTACTCTTAGATGGAAACAGGGAAGAGTTTGAATTAAATTCCCCTTCCTTAATAGTCTAAAATACTGAGATTATTAAGTTTACTTTTAGACAAAGTCTATTATTTTATTTTGAAACAAACTTAGATGTTCCTTTGATGTTTGTCCTTGATGGTATTTTATACTACAATTATGTGTTTGAATCTTATTTTTGTTTACATTCCATTTCAAGTGTTTATTTTTTTTATTTTTGATATAGTGTGTACTTTTATGATGCAACGTTTATAGTGGTAACCAGTATTATTTCAACCACTCAAGAAAAAGTGAACATTTTGAACTTTGATACAATTTGAACTTCCATACATTTTGAATTTTATCTACATTTTGAATTCTATTACATTTCTGAATTTAATACACTTTGAATTTTAATACATTTTGAAGGTATTTATGGGTACCCATATTTTACAGTTATATTAGTGTATATTTGTTATCATATTTTATTTCTGTGTGGAGTTTTTTATGTCTGCTGGTTGGTGTGAAGGAAAATTTTTAATAATAATATTTAATTTAAAATTTAATATCTCTGTAAGGTACTTTGTGTGTGTCAAGGGCCCTGGCGCATACACGGTCTTACGGGGGGGGAAAATGTAATGACTTCTTCTAATTCTCCTTAACTGTACCCGTGAAATTATTTTCTAGTTCTTTCGCCTCTGACTGTTATAATCTTAATCTAATTGTACGACGCGTAATCTAATCTTAATCTAATTGCTCCCGCTCATTTGCAGCCAATCACGACTCCTGTTATAAAAGAGTCGTACGACCTTCACCGCCACTATAAAAAGCTCTGAACACACGGTTACACGCGCTTTTCGCTTCTGTATTTTGTCTGCGTAAATGAGCCAGCGTAGTGTGTTTTTGTGATGTGTTGTCCTGTCTTGCTTTTTACGTGTTCAAGATGGTAATAAAAAGATTCAATTAATCTCAAGACGA
>BMAO01017183.1:0-124260 GCA_019973975.1 Trichonephila clavata
TGCATCTTAAGGTGAAAGTTAATGGTATATTAATCTCATATACCGTCGACTCTCGCTTATTCAAGCATTCGTTAATACGAACCTCTCGCTAATTCGAAGTATATGATCAATCCCAAGAAAAATTTTTGTTATTTCGAACTAAAATAATACGTTTTGGTACATTCAATATTTCGAAATGACAGAAGTGGCCGGAGAGACCACGCGTGATAATTCAAAGTTATCCTATAAAACTCTCGGAAATTCGATTACTCACTATCATGTACAGTCCTGTAGCAAACAAGTTGGAGCTTTTAAGTTTTGTGTTGCATTTTCTCGGTGTGTCTTCCCTGTAACGTAGCCCCTTTGATCACTTTCTGTCTGCTACTCATTCTTTGTATTTCCTGATTCCTCAGGAGAAAAGACACTTTTATTGCTTTCCTTCTTCAAGTGGACAACAGACCGACAGCACCTGTTATCAGCCATTCATATCTTTCGTTTAACATGTGGCCTTGTAACTCATATGTTCAGAAGGGATAATAACCTGCTATTGTGAAGAAGAATGTAAAACTGTGTACTTTGCATCGGACTAACATGACGATTTATGACTCATAGTATGTGGCACCAAACAGGGCATGGGACGGATTGGACCGTTCCTTGAAGAACCAATTACTTTGGAGACAGCGTCTAAGGGAACCAGGTGCGAAACGATTTTATTTTCTGTATTCTTTTATTACAGTACTTTAAAATTCTGTATAATATTTATTCTGTATCATATGTACTTTTGAAAAATACTTTAAAATAATTTTATAAAATGTAAAATCATTGTTTTATAACATAGTTTCAAATTTAAATGTGTTAGAAAAAATTTCTCTTCGTGTATTTTGGTGGTTTTTTTGTACCCTCTTGATAATTCGAAGTTTTTCATTGGTCCCTCCACCTTCGAACTCTCGAAAGTCGACTGTATATATAACGAAGTTGATGATACTCACACTTAGAAAACTCAATAAATAATAATCACAATATATTAATCTCAGCAAAAACGTTCCATTTTGCTAAATATAGAATGAGTTTGGAGTACCGGATAATGGTTGGTCTAATGCTACGCGCAATTGTAGTTTACGGAAGAAGAGTGAAAGTGGACACACATAAACAGACCTTTCGGCAAATATCTCCATATATCAGAACTGGGAAAAAAGAAAAACCTGTGACAGCCTGCGATATCGTAATTCATGAGTGTCATTAAGTATTAAGAGGGAAAGAATGCTTCTGCTGCAATGTTGAGAGGACGCGCCCACTGTACATAAACCTTAAGTGGGTATTGATGGATTCCCGGAACGCATTATTGATTGAGCTTTGGCAAATTACACAATAAAATGATTTGTTGCCATCACTACAAAAAATATCTTTTGTTTGTCAGTTATTGATGTCAATAGTAAACCAACAAGTGCAATTATCTTTTTTTTACAAAAGTTGCATAATTTGATCACATAATAAATGTTTATGATCGCAACTCACCCATAAAACATACATTAATAAGTTATTTTACTTAAATTCCTTATAAAATTTTATATTATTTATTAATGTTTTATTTATTATCTTTTCCATGCTCACTACTGTTTTTTTTTTTTTTTTACTTGAATTTTTTGTAGCTCAATTTAAATATGTAGTACATTAATATTATTAAACTAAATTTTTTGTGAAAAATAGCTTATGCGTTTTTATTAATATTTCAGTGAAATTTTGTTTGTGATATTATTACTTTAAAGTTTTTTGTCTCTCATTGCTTTCATATACTTTGTATGTAAGATTTTTAACATTGATTTAGAAATAAAAAAAATATTTTAGTAGTTTTTCCCTTTATTGATTAGATTGATTACATTGAGATACAATATTTTTTTATTTTACGATGTATTTCTAAAAGTTTAAATGCAATAATAAATATTTTTCTACAATATTAGACCATGTTTTGAAGCTTCTTTATACTAAGGCTCCGTTAACATGTGTAGGCAGATGAAATGTCTCCCTCCAAATATAATAATATGTTTTAACAATATTTTCCAACGAATGACTTAAAAACCTAATTCTTTCTCACTTTTAAAAAACAAAATAAACTGAAACTTTTTTATTTTACTATACTTTTGCGTTTTATCTGGCGCAACTCACGCCAAACAGGCTTTATTGGTGACATCAAACAATACACTCCCCCCCCCCAAATTTTTTTAATAAATGTTAGTTATCATTGGTTGTTCGTCCTTTTCTCATGTATTGCGAAAAAGTTATTGATAAGAAAACTCCCCGACTTGTTTTAAAATATAGTGGTAAAAAGTTACTTAGCTGGTACATTCCATTGACGTTGGCTGTATCATTTTTGGCGACTTTATCGCTTGTGCCCGTGAAACGGAGAAGTATCCAATTTACTTAATATATTTTTCTCGATATTTTATTCACTCATTTTTACAAATCTGGTAATTTTTACAGCCTTATAATAATATTCGATTTTCTGCAGCTTTTATTTGCTTTATTATGCAAAAAAATTATATAAATTTCATTGTTAATGCTTCGGTTTCTCTTTGTTTAAAGGCTTATTGTTTTGTGTATCAACAATATCTTACAAAACTAATGAAAGAATCTAATTATAAACGAACAGTCACTGCACTTTAGAAAGATCAAGTTGTCCCACAAAAAATTCCCGATCCTGTCATCGCCAACCTCCTTGTCTCAATCGACCGACCAATAGGAAAGCACTCTCTTCCATTAAGATCTCAGCGTATCAGGAACTCTTAAAAATTCATACGATATGAGTTGAGCGTGATCCATGTTCCTAGAGATTATCAGCTTCAGGATAAAGAGAGGTTTCATTTCAAGATCCGTACTGAATTTTAAATTTTAGAGATTGTATGAGATATTGTGAATGCAACCAAACTATTATTTTAACAGTAAATAATGTTTTTGAGAAGAAAATGTTTAATTACTATAGATCCAGTTGCAAATGCAATTGAAAATAATCTGTTCTTTACACATAAGTTCGGCTTTGAAGCAAATATTTTAATAGTATACTGAGAACAATATTAATAGATTATTGTATTACAGCACCTCCCATATTTCACTCAGAAAATATGAAAACATATACAATATGATCGTTTTACTATACAAAATGTAACATTAAAGTAAGAAATAAGTAAATAGTCAGCAAATATGTTATACATAAAAAATATTGTCTTTGCATATTGCAAACACAACAGCTAAACTTTGTACTTGAAAAAGGTAAGAAGGCATTTTATTTGAAAGGGAATGCTTTTTCCAAACATCCCGATGATAAAAATCAACTGAATTCTTAAACTTTCAAACACGTGTAGAAGGATTGAGAGGTATCATTTTGTTGGTGATAAAGTTCACAAGCGAAAAAAATTTTTCCGAACGCTTTTCCAGATGTATGTGACATTTTTTTTCCTAAAAGACAAATTTTGATAAGCCTTTTTTGTAAACATACCCTGTCTACATTTTGAAGAGCACCAGAATTGCAACATATTTACAGAATTGAAAGCCTTTTTTCGTGATAGGAATTCATAGTCAGAAGAAGAAATATATATATTCACGATTTTCTTCAAGATACTGGCGTGTTATTCAAGGAGTGATATATTTTTCAAAACCTTTTTATAAAAATGCATCTTTCCGTGTAATAAACCAGACAATAATAATCAATGATAATAGTAATTCCGTGTAGTAACCAAAATAATAAACCAGAATTCGTTGCCAAATATATGGATTCAAAAATGTTTAAACAGTATAATTTTTTGATTGGTGAGCTTCAATTTTCATAAGAAAGTTGCAATAGTAATACCGCTTGATAACAGCAACTTTTTTTGGAGATCATGTTGTAATTTTTTGTAAACATTTTAGATTAAATCTATCATTATAATATTTACAATGGGAAAACAACTGCTGTAATAATGTTTCATTCATCTAAAATTGCATTTCCTATTATTGAAAATGAAGATATTGTGCAAATAGATTAAATAATAGTAAAAAGTATAAATAATTCAATTTTTTAAAATAATCATTTATATTCTTAACGTGTATTTTTTCACTATAACTTTTAAATTATAAGATCATATTTTTCATAAAATGTAATTGTTTTTTTATCAGTAGATAAATCAGTAGATAGTCCTTTTTGATGTTATTTAACAGTGCTGTGTTGCAATTTCAAATAGTTTATAAATTTCAAAAATAACGTTTGATCATACATGATAGTAATAAAGGTTTTAGTTTGTATTAATACAATTATAAATAGTATATAGGTTGTTCAGGTTACTAGTGTCTAACTAAAACATTTAAAAACTATCTAAAATAGCAGAAATTGCGATTCTTTTTTAAATTTTACTCTCAATAAATTAATTATATAAAAATAATAAATATAATTTATCAATTTTCAGATTACCCATTTTTAAATTTAGGTTACTGCATAAATTATAAGAGATGGCATTTATGATTTGCAAGATCAGTGATGATAAAAGTTAACGGAAAAATCACTTAAAAATTCCATTCTTGTTATTCAAAATCTATGTTACAGCAGAATTTTGTTGATACCATGTGGAAAACATCTTCGCATTCAACGCTCGAAATTTTACAAGAATATAAAGCTAACAAATAAGACATTATCAGGGACATCTTAAGAATCTTTCAGGCCCTGGGCCCAGAGAAGTCTTAAGACTTTTTGAGGCCTTTGGCCCCTATGCAAAAGTAGGTCATACCTGGGATCTTTAAAAGTAGACAATATATATCATGCATTGTCAAATGCTCGTTCAAATGGTCATATGAAACAAATAAAAGTGCACGATTCGCATTCTCAAAAACCTAGGCACAAACCGGCTCGACCAATAGCCGCATTTCGACTAAATGAGTTAAATGATTGTTTATAGTATTAAGCTTAGACATGGACAATGTTCTTCATATAATAGTACAGTCTGGCCACTTTTGCCATTTAACATTGCTGTTTGAAATTCCCTGTTTTTCGGAGAATATATACGGGGCTATTAAAATTATTTGGCTATTAAAATTATCCGGATCATGATCTTATTAAGACAAAGTCGAAGACGAAACGAGCCCCCCCCCCTCCCTGAAGATGATGCCCAAATGGCCCATGCCTTAAGATGTCCCCAGAAATTATTTCTATAAAAAAGCACGTGAAAAATTTTTTGATGGCTTCTCGGATGACTTTCTTTTGAATGCTTCTTTATCTCAACCAAAATTCAAGTTTTGAAAACATTATATCGAAAATTTAGAAGAATTATTTACAAGTATCACACATAATCAGTATAAGCTGTTGACAATAAACTTTGCCAATTTGAACCACGCTTTAGTTTAGCTGGGTATTTCACATTCCATTTAAACTCTTTCCCTCCTCCTTGACAATTTATGTTTTGTGTCCAGATATATTTAAAGTTCCTCAACCTTACAACATGAAGTATCTTTAGTTGAACCAATGATTTGTCACTCGACTAAATAAAAGACCTCATGACCGGGACTAATTGATGAACATGGATGCTTACTTTGGATTTTAGTTCTTGTAAAATTAAAGCGAGTCTATGTTTTGTAGTGTTGAAAAGCGTGTTTTGCATATTTTAATTTTGAATTCAGTACTTGGAGACTAAAAGAAGTTACTCTGCATCGTAGAATATTAAGAGTTTAATATATTTTTAAAATGCTATTACATAAACTGCTTGTTTCTTCTAACATTGTCATCAATAGGGTTTTAAGAAATTGTTTTTTTTTTTAATTCGATGAAAATTATAGCATAAACTCCGAAGGATAAAATCCTCTGAAAGGAAAAGTACGATGAGAAAAAATATACAACATAATGGAACATAACTAGAGGACGAGTTTGGAAAATAAATACTTTAATTTTTATAGGAAAATGACACATATAAAGCCAAAATAGTTTATCGATGATGAAATTAAAATTTATTTTTTACTTTTAATTTGTTACAGTTTCTATCGTTATACACAAATATATACTCATCTCTTCACTCATATATACTAATCTTCTTCCAAAACTTCTTTTACGATCATATTGAACTATTTATGTTCAACCTAAACTCAGTTTAATGGTTAGATTGAAAGCTCAGTTATATTAGGTTAGTGACCCATTTGCATAGTGGTAATATTTATGCACCTCAAAAAAATCTTCAATATTAAAACATCTTTAAAATCTTTAGCATTTTATCGCCTCTGATTGAAGATTTATGGGAAATTTTAATCACACTTCACGTAAATATCTTAAACTTTTAGTGACTAAAGTTTTAAGGAATTCATGTTACATCATTTAAAAGAATACTTTAGTACAGTGTTTCTCAAACTGTGTGGGGGGGGGGCGTGATAACTCCACGTGGGGGAAGTAAGCATATTAAAAAGTCCAAAACAAAAGATTATTTAAAAAAAATTACGAACTTACTGAAAGTAAACAAACTAAAAATTCCTGACATAACAAAAAATAAATTCACATTTACACTGATATAATATACTTATAAATGTATGAGCGTTCTGCACAGTGTATTTTATAATTAATTTAACAATACTAAGTTAAGAACAAGATTAATAACTACCAGTGATCCCATGAGCTTATATATAAAATTATATAGGAAAACTAACATTTATCTTGAAAATGTGTGCGGTTTATAATTAGTTCCAAAACTGCCGATTAAAAGTTAAGCGATTCGCTCCCCTATGCCACCGTTTACCAAGTAGATGCCCATATAAGGTGTATTGGGGAGAAAAGAAATAACTAAGCAAATCCTCTGAAATAAGTTAATCCTTCACAAACACAGTCAATATCCTTTTATTGCATTCCAAAGCCTTCGGAATAATTTTAGGGATATCAGTGCACAGCAAAGATCGTACTTTGGGAAGACGTATATATACGTCCGGGGGAAATCACGCTTTGATTGAATGTGACGTTTTTAGACGCCGGCGACATTTAAGAGGTTTAAGTCATATTGTAGATATAGCATCAAAGTATAGTATTATTGAGCTCAATACATTTTTTATTGTATGGAGGGGAGCGTGATGAAAGTTATGATTGAACATTGGGTCGCAAATATTGAAAGTTTGAGAAGCACTGCTTTAGTATAATAGGCAAATGCCTCAAAATGCTGTAATATTTTTATACTATTACTTAACAAACTCTAACTTTATTTCATAGAGAAAAATAATGATTAATTACTTAATTATGTATTGATTATTTTGTTTATGAAAATAATATTTTGAGGCAATAATCAAGAGAAAAGAATGACATCTCAGCTAGCACACCAAAAGTTTTTACACCCGTCAACGTGATGACTTGAAGACTTTACGGACTTTTAGTGCTCATCAGTCCCTCTATATGTCAACAATATTAAGATTGCTTTTTATTTTTTATTAATGTTGTGCTTTGAGGCTGTGCTTGGGTTATTGATGATGGTCGTCGTAATTCCCTATCTCAGTCAAGTGCAGTGATTCTCAAAGTGGGCTGTATCGACCTCCAGGGGTCTATGATGACTTGCAAGGGGTTCACGTAAACGAAAAAATGATTTGGGGGTCCATGAGGCGTAAATTGGGGTCTACGATAGTGGCTCTCATTAAACCAAATCGTGTTTATAATTTTAAAGGAAAATTTAATCTAGGGGAAACCAGATTTTACCTATTTAATAGATTTATTTACTAATTTAATGAGGTTAGTTTGAAGTTACTATAAGTGGCTGCATAAATTTTATTAAAACTAGGATCATCACATTTCTGTGCTTCTTGCCAAAAATTAAGCAAAGGGAGTATAATATTAGACTTTGCGAATTTTTTGCACAATTTGTCGCAGACCATCTGCCAGGAAAATGACGTTTTATCTCATGTTCAAAATTTAAATGCCATTTATTCAGATTTTGTAACTACGTTTGAGAATGCTTTGACTAGGGTAATACCACAGCAACCAATTCATTCACATGGCCGCATTGAAAAAAAAAAACGTATGCTATGTTACAATAGGAACTGATTGGGTTAGGCACTAACGAAGATCTTTAAATAAGGTTTAAACAATTGTCAACAATTTTGGCTTAAAAGGCCATACCTGTTATTCATCCCGAATTAAGGCATATCATGATAGATTTTTTGTTTTTACTAGTGAAAAGAAGTTTCAGCGAGCATGGTTATCAATCTCCAAAACAAAAAAGGCAAAGAGAAAAGGGAGCTCACACTAGCGACGGAGATCTAGGGTTAAACTTGACAATTTTGATGACAAATGGTGATAATTTGTTATTGAAGCACCAGATTCATTCCTCTCATTAAAAGCGTTTGTTTGTTGTTCATTTATTTTGTGTATTAATTAAATTTTAATTTAAAATTAACTAACATGTTTTTCTTAAATTTTAAACTCTATACTTCCCTAAAGTTAGAAATTTTAATCGTTTGAAGTAATATCTCTGTACCAGCTGTCAAAAAAACCTTTAAAATAACAAATTTGCCAAAACTCAATATTAGGTAAGCAGGGGTCTACCCCAAATCGAAAAACATGGCAAGAGGTCTATGAGACTAAAAAGTTTGAGAATCTCTGGTCTAGAGTGGTTAGAAAACTTCTATATTTGACACACACTCTTCGGACTCGCACATACACCAACGTGATGAGTTTGAACCTCATCAGATTTCATGCGCATGCGCCTTTTCTTATGAAGGATCTTCAACAGAATCATGATTCGATGTCTCACTTCGTCAACACCAGCCGCTTATTTGTGACCATGGCCGTTCGTCTACCTCGAGTATAAGATTTGGAAGGTAAATTAAAGCCAGCAGAAAGGAACAAACTATCATATATTCGTATACTTATTCAGAAAAATTAATCTAATAATATATTGAAAAATATGTGTATGTATAGAAAAAAAAATAAAAGCATTGGAAACAATTGACCTGAATAAAAGCATGACAAATTTCAAATGAGTCTGTGTCATTAAATACAACCGTTAAGGTATATGAACACGTTGAAAATGACCAATTTCAGTCAAGACAGATATTTTTGTTTTTTATTTTATTGAATAGAGCTATCTTTTGACTTTACGAAACGTACTTTGTTTTGTTTCTACGCTACCTAGAGGCCAAGTTACAATCAATTTTATAAAGTTAGAAAAATCGGAAGTGGTTTTTTGATCTACCAGAAGTGGGCATTTAAATTGCTCAAAATCTATCATGGCGAGTCTGATAACTCAAAATATTACGAATGTATTTCTATAAAACTTTTTGAACCTGATATTTATGTTATTTCTAGAGAATGTACTAAAATATTCCTTATTGTATGAATGTTTTTTGAGTTATGACTTGTTATTCAAATAATGGCCTCATAAAAAAATGTAACATAATGTTTACTCAATCAGCTTTAAAATTTTCAAATTTTAATAGAAAATTAAAATGTTAGTACATTTTCTAGATAAAAGCATCTAATTTGTTTTAGTAATATTTTTAATAATACATGTTAATTACTTTTTTCTCTAACTTCTTTGAAGTGTTTCAAAAATATTGCTAAAAATTTCACTTATAATTGAAATTTTTGTAAAATTCAGGTAATTTATTTTAAATTTGGGTAGTTAAATAGTAATATTTATTGATATTGAGTCCTAAAAGAGTATTTATAAAGTTTTAGTATGCTATTTTGTTAAAAAGTACTCCGAATTTTTTCGGATACCTTGAATAATGTTTGTTCATTTTATCTGTCGGTTTGTCTCGGGTCTATTTGGAATTTTTCAACTAACAAATCCTTTTGGGGAAACATGGTCTTTAAAATTTATTTTATTGACAACCTTCCTGCGAAGAAGATGATGCGAGTATGCAAATTAATTCTTGTATATAAAAATTAAACTTTCGAGTTAGAGATAAGAAGGAGATGAGATTAAGATATAGAAACAGAGAGAGCGAGAAAGAGCGGTTAGACTGCTACGGCTAGCAGTAATTGATTAAACTTGAAGTAAGGCATGGATACTTAGTAGCTGAATATTGTAATATTAAAGTTGACGATTTGTCAAATAGAAAAAGAGGGTAGGTTCATGAATTTCGGTCCCCAAATACATTTTTCCCATTTTAATAAAATACGAATTGCTACGCTTCTAATGGTGCAAAAAGTATCATTCTACGTGCAGAAGAAGTATTTTTAATATTTCTTTGAAAATGTTTTACCACCTGTCAAAGTCTACTGAATCCATTTTTCTCAAAACTAACATTTTTACCATGTATAAGGAACATTTGTTCTTAAACTACTGTATTTAACAGCTTATAACTTTGCATAAATTAAAAATTACACTTTAATACATACTTTAATCGAGGGATTTTTTCAAAAAAATATTCTGACTTAATTTATAGCATTAAACATCATGAAATTTCACTGTTTTTGAAGGAAAAAAAACAGATTTGTGCCAAAAATATTTTTTTAAAAAATAACTAGACATCCTATCCACAAAATCTCTGATTAAAGTATGTATTATGGTTCAAAGAATATTCAGTAAAAAGATTGGAGATTTTTATTCAATAGAATGTTTATAAATGTTCCTTAAAAATACCTATTTTTAACATTACTGAGATGCAGATTCTGTTTCGTGAACCTACCCCCTTAAATTAGATTAGGTCACTATTGCTTGGACGTAAGTGATCTATTTATTTAGTCTTCTCGTATCTCGTTGGCTTCCCTATTGTAATTCATATTTAGAATTTGGGTGCATTTCTAGACTTGCATAATAGAGTTTGCGTTGTTGATAATGGAAATAAATTGAAATTATTTTTGAATATGGCTAGTCTTCCTTCCGACCTTCCCACACGGAGGGAAGAGATAGCTCTTTCCTCACAGGTTGTATAAAAAAACTTAGGTACAGGAATCCAGTCAATTAAATCAGAAAATGTATCTTTCAAGATAGAATTTTGTTGATTGCCCTAATATAGAAGCAGCAAAAATTTAAAAAAAAGAAAACAAATATTTTTTAATGCAAATTAATAAGATTTTAATTCAATATATTCCAAAATTATTATTAAGTTTTATTAACACATTATATTTCATTAAAACACACATGTACGCTACAATATATAATATATGTATTCAGTTTTTATTCCTCCTCCCACCCTTTTGGGGATAAACCTAATAAAACGTATCATAGAGCATGTATCATGTTTTGATTCTTGAATCCAAAAAGAATGTGTGTTTCAGAGATTTGACTTCAATGCATTTTTTAGTCACTATAGGTATTCCAATTTCAAACTAAATTGCAGTCGTGAGCTCACTATGCATGCATTTCACATCTAACGTAATTACAGCAAAAATAACACTCCTAAATCTCTCTGGCACATTCCAAAGAGAGAAGAGCAATATATGTCAACATTTTAAAAGAAACAAAATAAAATCTTAGGGAGTGCTAATGCTTTAAACAATTAAAAATGTAAATTATATATATAAATAATGTTCGAATAAATATAAAATAGGTCACTGTAGGTCATAAACATTACCACACCAGGAAAGAGAGAAAATAACAAAACTTTACTCATTGTACGTATACAGCATAGTCGGAAAAGAACATATTAAATTTATATGGATTTTCAGGGCATACAGGGTTCCAAATGTGCCCACAGATTTAGAGCTTCTGACATTTAAAATGACTCTAAACCTGTTAGGCATTGAGTCGAACTGAACTTGGATGGAAAATATTGGCAAATCATTCAATGCTGCCAATGAATTCTATACCACATTTCATAATCACATGGGTAAGAAAGCTACGTCTTCCCAGTCCCTCAGCAATCTGGGAAACATTCTGACCAGGGTAAAAAATAAGCATCCTCTGTATCGAGGTAGAATAGGATGCGACGGGAAACATTCAATTTGCTTAATCTTGTTGAAAATTGAAGTATCCGAGACCTCGAAAATAGGGCACAGCCACTGACCTTCAAATATGAGAAATGTTAGCCTGGCTGTTCAGATTATTTATGACGCGAACAAGATGCGTCATGTACCCAATAGTTGCCCATACCATCGCACTAGGAACATGGTCCGTATCACGATATCGAATGCTAGAACGTCATGTGCGTTCTCCTCTCCGCCTCTAGGTAAGAACACATCCAACCTGCAGCTGTATGCACAATTGAGATGTTTGAAAAGATAAGATGATGCCACACCAATACCCATTTTTGTCGTTGGTTGCACTACAATCAACTTTATAAATGTCGTCAAGTAGGCTGTCCGTGCAGTTATTTGTCGCGCTATAAACAAGCCCGCTTTCTGATTCAAATTATGTGATATGGATGTACAATCTGGCAGGACGAATGATGCCGTTCCTCTTGAGTGTTAGACGCGAGAGTTCTTTGAAATCCTCTATAGCATTCAGTATGACCTTCATGTACCCCTCGGTGCCACATTTGTATGGTATTCAAGGGATTCCGACCAGTTCGAGTACCAATACTGAGGAGCGATAAACCGCACTCTCGATAGACAGCGATCCTGCTGTTATTGAATTCTGACAGTTTCTGATAGCATTTCTTGTTTTCATGCGATGTGTACTGCGATCGTCTCACAAATGCGATTTATGAATGAGAAACATGCTGCGTAATTTTTTTTACAGCTTTTGAGATACCGTTTCTCTCTCTTGCGTTGTTCATTTACGCTTAAATGCTCATCATTTTCGTACTGCAGCATGTATCTTTCATATGAATTTGAAGTTTGTATTATCCATCATTCATGATGTTGGAATTTTATGCTAGCAATATAAATTTCTACTAATATTTGCATGTTTTTTATTTGTAGTGAAATCATTTAATATACGAAATTATCATTGAATTTAAATTAATAGAAACACTGATGAACTTTAAATCCATTATATTTTATAATCATTAAAGTTTGCTCGAAGGCTTGTAGAAAAACTAAAACTATAAGAGTTTGTAAATTAAGATTTTTTTTTAATATTTCAAATGATTGAAAAAGGATTAGCAAGGTAAGACAAATATACTTCAGGTTTCTAAATTGATTCGGTTTTGAAGCATTTAAGTACCAATATGTCAAATATGTCATTCAACTGCTGCCTAATTATTAAATATGTCACATTTAAAACGAACGGCTGACATTCAGAGTGTTTTATCGATCGAGTCATTATGTAGTAGTCATTCTCAAATACGAGTAACTGGGCTTTTGAATTTTTTTTGAGCCAGAAACGAAATATGATATTGATGACAGATTATAATATATAATTAGCTTAACAGATGTGACATGACAGGTCCTTACCATGCCCAAACAACATTCTGGTAAATATCCGTTGTACCATTAATTAAGCTTTATTAAGGTATTGCATACCATTCCAGACTATTTGTCATTGATTAAAAGGAAAATATCTAATGTAATGTCGTTTATGTAGTTGGGTCTAACATGGTCTAATAATTGTGACATGAAGTTATTCTGGACTAGAGATTATAAGGTACTAAATATTTGATGTCCATTCCTATTAGCAACTACTTCAATGCGTTGATTGATTTGCATAACATTAAAAAATTTGGAATTGTTATGTTGTAATTAATAAATTTTACTCTTTATTTCTGGCATTTTAAAAGTAAGAAATACTTCTAAGGTCAATATATGTTTCTAATACTCACAAAATAGTTTTTTTTTCTTTCTGAGTCTTCTTTTAGTTCGCTTGTGGTGACCTGTAGTCACCCCTTCCGCTCCTACCGTCCTGTCCATCTGAAAATCCGGCTAGATGTGTAGGAGGAACTAAATGATCCGAAGACATTATTCCAATCTAACCTGATTCATTGATTCTTATCACTTATAAAGAAACAGACATAACACAATTCTAATTAAGGTATATAAACTATGGTAGAGTGCAGAGGTGAGATATACAATTGCGGGAATAATGTTACAGAACTTCAACTGAATCTAAGATAGCTTAAACGCGCCCATTTACAACAACGCCGCACACTAATAATCAGCTTTTACTTAATAAAATTTACAGTACCTTACGCTTTAATGCTTCGGTTCCGTCACGAAGAACTTCAGGCACTATCGATAGCTGGATCAAATGCCGATGACTGCACGCATCGTAATATTTAATTACACTGCTTTTCAATCTTCAATAACCACTTCTCTTTGCATACATCAAACGTATCAACTTCGCTTGACTTGTCAACAACTACGTGTCGACAGCTCCCTCTCTTAACTTAACTTAACTTAACTTAACTTGACCTCTACTTCGCTCCCTTCAACTCGCGAAAACCGAAGTTATATAATGTTCCTCATTTACATAAATCACGCTTGGTTTCTCGATGAAGGTTGGTTGATATAAATATTTTGATTTAAAGGGAAAAAGGAGAATTTAGTATAGACGCGTATAGATCCGTCACACGCTAACGCAGTGCTTCTCAAACTTTCAATAATTGCGACCCATTATTCAATCATAATTTTCATCACGCCCCCCCCTTCCCGTATAATAACAATGCATTGAATTCAATAATACTATACTTGGAAGCTAAAGCTACAATACGACTTTAACCTCGCAAGTGTCTCTCGTATATAAGCGTTTCGCTCAGCCAAATCGTTAATTGCCTCATACGTATATATACGTCTTTCCGAAGTACGATCTTTTCTGTGCACTGCTATCCATAAAATTATTCCGAAGGCTTTGGAATGTAATAAAAGGATCTTGACAGTGTTTGCAAAGGATGATTTACTTATTTTTTTCTCCCCCCCCCCCCCTCCTCCAATACATCACATACGCGTGCTTACGAGGAAAACGGAGGAATCGCGGAACGAATCGCATAACTTTTATTCGGCAGTTAAGAGAAAAAAAAACTGTAGAAACTATCAAGATAAGTGTTAATTTTGTATATAATTTTACATATGGCAACCCCATTGGGTTACTTGTAATTATTAAACTGGTCGTTAACTTGGTAATGTTAAATTAATTATAAAATCATTGCGCATTACTGATACATTTATAAGTGTATTATATAAGTATAAATGTGTATTTTATTTTTTATAATGTCAGAA
The DNA here is from genome assembly GCA_019973975.1 of Trichonephila clavata. Classification (NCBI taxonomy): domain Eukaryota; kingdom Metazoa; phylum Arthropoda; class Arachnida; order Araneae; family Nephilidae; genus Trichonephila; species Trichonephila clavata. The sequence continues at coordinate 14,999 of BMAO01017183.1, forward strand.
TGCATTTTGTTTGTTTACTATCAATGAATTAATAATGTTTTAAAGTTATCTTTGGATTTCGACTTTTCAATATGCTCGCTCCCCCTTGTAGAGTTTTCACGCCCCTGGGGGGGATTGAACCACACAGTTTGAGAAATGTTGCGCTAACATTAAGAGCGGAAAAAGGTTGAATGACCATGCTTATCAAAAGTAATGTTAAGGTATCTGATTAGGTTTAAGCCTTTAATTTGGAGGGAAATATATAACGTATTTTATTAATATTTTATATAATAAATATTTGATCCTTAGCTTTTTTAAAACTACCTTTCTTTTGCAGACACGAAGCGTAAAAATGGAATTATAAGCAATTTAATGGGAAATTATTACAAAATAAATTAATTAATTAAAATAAGAAAAAGTTACTTTTTTTAATGCTGGAAGTTAAATTCATTTTATAAACATAACGTAAAATTTTTTTTAATACTTTTGAAAATAATGGCTTATTTAATATATTTATTTTGTGTTCCCTATCAAATTTTTATCTTTAAATCAATTTTCTAAGAAACCTTATTTTTAGAAAAAAATACAATTTTTAAAATGAGATAACTCAATAGATATTACATACAATTATGTAAAAGTTGATAGAAATGTTTTTTATACTATTCTTGGGCACCCAAATTACCATATTTGCAATTTACAATTTACGGAAGGAGTTTTATTGATATTTTAATACACTAAAGACATGAGAAAGTTTAACAGAAAACACCGGTTTTTATTTTGATTACTGTAATTCGAATAATATTAATTTTTCAAAAATCTTGGTTATGGTTATGTAGAGAAGTCTTAGTTATACATAAGCAAAATAATGTTTTTATAAAAGCAGTTTCCATGAGAGGAGAATAATTTTAAAATATGTCATATTTATTTTATGTTTTGCCAAAAAACGCATTAACAACTTTACTATAATAATATTTTCAAAACAATTTTGTATGTGTATGTTGATTCAGGAGACACTAAATGCCAAAAAAAAAATTTATTTATACACATTATCAAAATTATGATTCCAAACGTGGTCGTATACTTTAAATAAATAAAATATTTTGAATATGTTGAAAGTCCAATGTATTTTTATGAATTTACCTTGCTTAATGTGGAATATTTTTAAGATTTTCAAAAAAAAGTTAGTATAAACAAGTTTCACAAATAAAAGGAGACGCCTAAGAGAGATATTTTTGTTTTATTTTTATACTATACTGTTTTAGTAAGATACACTAAATTGTTTAAAATATATATTTGAGTATTTCAAAATGGTGAAACTTTGGGGTAAATTTTCTATCTTAACCAAGAGTATAACACTATAAGTAACCGGCAAATTTATGTCTGTCTGGGAAGTTTCAAGCCAACTGTCAAAATGTCAAGAAAAGTTGGAAAGTGAAAGATATTAACATGAGAAATAGAGATTTGAGCTGAATTATGTTATTAATCTGTGACAGGATGAAGAGCATATCTTTTTCATAGCTGAATAAATAAAATATTTTTTTACATATTTTAAATGCTTAAATATCACCTAGTCTTGAGAAATTGAATTTGAAATTTTAAAGTATTTGATTTTAAAAGGACTTATTCTGTTTTCTTTCAAATATTATATAGTCACATTTTTTATTTAACACATAAAAATTTATTGTACGGAGAAAGTATAATATGCATAATGTAAATGTGTTTTGCAATAAGCGGACAGCATGTTGCAGGCAGTACTTGAAGAATCCAGTTTATTTTAACTTATCTCATTTATTAATTTCTAATTTTAAATTCTTTATCAATAAATTGAATTACATACGTACATCAGCCTGAAAGTGATCTTCAGAAATATAAAAGTTACCGAAATTTCTTTTGTCATATGTATTACTGCATAACATAAGATATTTTATTTGAAACCAAAGTAGTCGAGCTGACAATATATAGTTATCTAAGTCAAATATATAAATATTATATTTTATTCCACTAAGGGAGACCATTATCCCAAAATGTATCTCCAATTATCAACAACAACAAAAAATAAGCATGTTCACCAAACCATCAACCTCTGTTTGGAATTTGATTTCTACAAAAACCAAAGAGGAGCAACTACTAAACTAAAGAAACATGCCAACCAAATTTCAATGATGTATGTGCAATATTTCCAGAGATCATGCGATGAGAGTGTCGCTTTTCTCCTATATACCATAGAGCTAAAGCATTTTGAACACTTCCCCATTTTTAAATGAACTCGTCTGGATGCCATGGAAACCACACGATTAAGCAAGAATGGTATTTGACTACTACTGGGAAGAGAAATCTATCATTTTTGCACTTTTGTGAGTAAAAGAGAATGCGACTAGTCTAAGCGATTTGAAACAAAGCAGATTGTAATGGCCCGAAGACTCGGAATGAGCATTTCCAAAACAGTATGGACAGCACGTCTCACATTTTGAAAAACGCTGTCATATGGAATTCCGGGGCAGAAGCAGACTCCAAGCTAAACCTGGACTCTTCGGAAAACGTCACACAAGCCCATTGTTGCGGTGTCCACAAAGCATGCCCTCTACTCCAGGCTAACCGCAGACGACAGTGAGTTGCAGTAAGTGGAACACATCTGACAGTTCTACAAGCATATTCTACAAGCAAGACCAATCTGCCCTAAACGTACCCAGTCTGCCTTGAAACTATCGTATCAGTGGCTGAAGAGAGCTGACGAGACAAGCCTGATGCTGTGCTCCTTCTGTTTCTTTCGGCAGTTACTGCCAAATACCTGTCCTCATTCGAGGTTGTAACTCAGGGGCGACCTGTGTTGTAGTGTATGCTTGGATTACCATCATCTTGGAATCATTGCCAAAGCCTGGAGATGCCACTAAAGCGATTCGAAGTTTCTCGGATACTTCCAGCTGGTTACGCCCACATTCCAGACGTTCGATAATTCTACCACTTAAAAATCATCCAAATGCGTTCTTTGTCTCATAACTATGAGATTATTATACTGAAAGGCTTATAAGCACTTGCGAACAATTTTACTCCTTTGCCTGTATTCCTTATATATCCCCCTCTTACACTGTCGTCATTTTGACGTACTATCTGTGTCATCTGGTGGCTTCCTGCTATTTGCATATGATTTTTGAAGATGTGTGTAGTCATTTTACAGATGATATATTTGTATTTTAGAGTTCGACTTCCGAGTGACTCTGAGTTATCTTTAATTTATGGACATGAGTGTATAAGGTCGAAGTAATAATTTAAAATATTTAAGACGTGTATTTTTAAAATATTTAAGACGTGTATTTTTAAAATATTTAAGACGTTTATTTTTAAAATAAGCAGACTGGTTCAAAATGTGCTTCACAAGGTATCTAAAAGAATTGAACAACCACAAAATACAAATACGAGAAAGGAATCTTCTGAGATACTAATATGAAAGGGCGCTCATTAAATTATGTATAGCTGCTTGACATTTCTTTTTTTAGCTCTGATCGTGAATCACTTTAGAAGAAACTAAAATTGAATAAATTTCGTTTTAAATTATTTCTTTTAATGGAGTGGAATTTTATTATTAATTCCTATTGCTTAAAATAAAACTAGAAAAGGGAAAATATAAGGATAAGGTAAAATAAAATGAAATAATTAATGATATTTTACAATGAATTTTACTAAGCAAATACTAAAACTTTTTTGTGTGTAGTGAAACATTGTTAGGTATAAGAATTAACTTAAATTGAATTTAAGCTGATAAATTTATACTATTTTGTTTTCTTCCTTTTCTTGCTGAAATTGAGTTTTCAAACTCCTGCAACAATGTATACATTAGTTTGAATCATAGAGAAAGAAGTAATTTTAATTTTATTTTCTGTTGTGTCCCTTGGAATTATGTAGATTGTTTTCGACAGATTCACTTTTTGAGATTGAAAAGTATTTTGAATTACAAATTCTTCGAAACGATAATTTGTGTAAATTATTTTAAAAAACGAGAGACAACTTCGAAATACAGTGCATACTGAAGTCTACTTAAAATACTAGTATTTTTATTTCAATTTAATCTGACTTTATAACTCCTAATATTCATTTTAAACCTTTGAGAATTTTTTGAGTTAGGTTGAGGTGTTATAAAAATTCTAAGAAGTTGTCTGTGGAATACTTTGTAAAATAAACATTTTTATGTGGAATAAAATGTGTTCCGCTTTGCAATAAAAATGAAATACATTCTTCCTTTTGAGTATGAAAAATAATATATTATCAAAAGTTATATTCTGCTGAAAAATAGGTTTATGTTGAATTAATCATTCAAAACATTGCCAGTTTTTTCGATTGTAAGCAAATTTTTATTCTAATCTTAAAAGTATACTCTTTTTAGTTACAATTTTGCTTTCCACTGAAGTTTTCACATTTTGATCTTTTTCTGCAGACGATTGTTATTTAAATAATTTACTGTTTATATTCTTTAAAGAATAAAATAAAAAAATTCCATTTTAAGTGCAATATTTTAGCTGTATACAAATTAAATGAGAGCATAAATATCAGTTTATAGTTTTTGATATTTTTTCTCTGTTTTTTTTCTTTTTGTTATCTCTACACTAAATATTTGAGACATTGTTTTCATAGGTCCACGCATAATGTTTAAATAAAGTTTCAACACATTACTAGAATGGAAAGTGTTGATTTGAAAAATACTTCTCTGGTCTGAAATATAAAATGTCGCACCTTGAAAGACTAGTTTTTATGGATAAACTCGTTAAACATACTTTATGAGTTCAATAAATTCCACGCTATTTTAAGTACAAGTGCGGCGATTTTATTTTAGCTATCTTTTAAAATTTAAACTTGATCGTTAAGATAGTGATAAAACTAACAGCGCACTTTCTGGTCTTAGCTCACTTTATACTCACTCAACAGTAAAACAACAAGATAAGGTGAAGTTTTTTTTTATAATACTATTTCGTTATTGAGATTATCAGTTGTTCATGATTTTAGGAGTATGTTAATCTTATGTTTACAAAAATGGGGCTTACCGAAACTTATACAAAAAATGTTATCATAGTTAAACAATTTTTTGTAGATCAAAATTCATAATCATAGTTTAACTCATATTATTATCCAAAAGTAACTGTTTCCTTTTAGGATCATTTTTTGTTTGTTGTTATAATACTTCATTCAGGACGTAACATGCTTTTGTAATAGCTAAGAATTTTCAACTTTTCTCATATACAGAGTTTTTTATCGCCCATTACATCACTTAATTTTGTAGCATAATTAATTAAAATTTATATTTCTTAGAATTCATGAAGTCCGAAAAAAACATTCTTTTTAAAATAAAAATGCATTATTCTAGTGATAAATTTGTTTTAAAAGACTTAACAACTAACAACACAGCATTATTTATCTTATTTTTATACATATTTTGCTATTCCATCAAAGTTTATGCTTTCAAAAAAGTATGCCAATATTTTACAAAGTGTTAATATTTTAATCAGCTAAGTTCTGAATTATCTTATAAAATAATCTATAAAAAAACGACAAATATTGAACAATGTAATTAAGCAGTCGGTAACGCGTGAAGTATAAGAGGCTATACTAATAAAGAACACCTATTCGGGTAGAAAAAAAGTGTTTTATTATAAGAATGTAACCGGTAAGTTTCAACGCATATTTTAAATTTCAAAGAGACAACTTATTACGAAACAAATGTTCATATCTGCAATATGTCTCAGAAGAAAATTATATGAATTCAGTTAAATTATACTAAATCTCAAGACCAGTTTTATAATATTACAGTATGTTTCATAAATGTAGCGCACACATATATATATGAGATGATTCAGAAACATACAGAATTGCTTTGTTAGAAATACCTTCTTCATGGGATAAATAACTTTTTAAGGGAGTTCAAATGGAAAATGATCACGTTTAAAACCAGCATTTGAGAACAAGTGACCTTGGTAATAGGATGGAGGAATACTCAAACTTGATTTTGTCGACATAAATCCACATAACGACCGTATGTTACATTTAAACCTTTATGCTACGCAAACACGTGTACTCACAGCCGAATCACTAAATATATGGGCTGGTATTGCTGGATATGCCTCACATATTGGACTTTATCTCTTTTCAGCTCATATGAGTCGTATGGAACGCTTGATCATCCTACAGCAAGTCTTGATGGAACGTATTGAAGGAGGACATATTCCTCACTTATTGCGCTATTTTATTATTCCAGCATGTGATAGGGTTCCTTTCACTACATTTATGAAATTTGACCACACCTAAACGTGATATTCAAGAATTATTGGATCACTTGAGTTTTCTGTAAATTTTTAATCTGGAAATATGCGGCTGCAATAGCTGGATGATTATAGTCGAGAACACGTGGCTCACGTTATTAAGATGCGGGCTTGAAACCTAATACTCTGGAGCCATCTGTGTAGATGGGGAATGCGCGTTAAAACTGTCAAGATTCGTCCTTCGGCTTGCATGGTGTTTAAATCTGGAGAGATAAACTAGCTCAGGTGTCGTCATTTGATATTAGCTCAAAATGAGGAGGTCCGTTACAATAACACTCTTGTTTCAAAGTTCGACATAGATTTAAATTAAATCAACATCTTCAAATCATTACTCTGAAGATTGCAGCTGGTTCATATTATTCTTATATATTGCATAAATATGGACAGAAATCGGTCTCGTTTAACTATTGCTTCTCTCGGTCAATCTTGTTACGACTAGAGAAGGAATATTCTAAATGATCGAATACACCGTTTCTGCATTCCGGAAATTACGCACCGCGCAACATTTATTATATTTCTGTTTGTTACAGTCCATTTTGTAGTATTCTCTACTTTTTCATTTTTAGGAAACCAATGATTAATCTTCTTTTAAAAATAATAAAAAAAATTCCAACTGTTGAAATTCGCATGAATTCACGTATTATCCAAACAACTAAAACCCAAATAGGTATTCATTTCAGTTTTTTACTTCATTCCTAACAGTCACTCTCTCAACGTCTTGTTTAGTCACTGATACTTTGTATATATGTTTCAATCTTTTTTTGCTTGCACATAACCTTTCCTTGCTACAGTTTTCAAAATTATGTTTTAAATATTTAACACTAATTTAAATATAAGCACAAAATGATATCCATATTCACCTAAATTTATTAATATTTAACAAACTAATCTTTGTTTTGATATTAAGTGCATATAAGACTGATTTATTCAATTTACTTTAAATAAATGAAATTATGCAACACTCAGACGGGTTTTGCATATATTTTTGGTTATATTCCATGCAGTAATTCTAGGAATTTTCCTTTTAACGCCGAAATAATTTGTCAAAAGTATATGTACTTTAAAATTTTCCTTAAGACTGTAATATTCCAATAATGACCATTTAAAGAAAATTTCGATAACTATCCTTTCTATCTATACTTAAAATGCATGAATCTGCCACATTTGTATAACAATTTATTAAATGACAGCATAATTCATTTAGTGGTTTTGGAATATTCAATAGTACGGCAGAAAAATTACAAACCGTTGTATAAATATTATATAATATATTATCACTTACCTAATTAAATCAACATACCTCTGAATCTGTGGCAATGAAGGTAAAACTGATTTAAAGACAAAATAATTTTAAACTTGAAAAATTTAATACTCAACTGATTAAAATTACTTATTGGTATCTATTGTTATATTAATTATCTGAAAGCGATAAATTGTATATATTTTTGTTTTTCAACCCTTATGTTAATGCACAAAAAAAATATCAGATCAATAATCAATATATTTAAAATCATTATTTGGATCTATATGAACAATTACTTAAACTCAACTTTATAATATAAAGCAATACTTTTTCCAATTATTCTGGTGGTGATCAAAAGGAGACTATAAAACTTTTTAAGATAATCGCTTTGAAAAAGTATATTTGTTTTGGTTGTTTATAATTAATTTAAATAGTTTGATTACACAATGCTGTTTTATATTTTAATGACAATATTCAACAACTGCAGTATTTAATTAAATTCAGTACAATAAAGAAATCTATATGAGGTGCTTGTTTCCAATTTAAGATACTGGCAATTCATTCAAAATTTTTTGTAATCTTCGTGAATTTCCACAACAGCATTTGTTCAAGGCATTGTACGTATTACATTAGACGGATCAAAGGAATAGAAGATTATCATCTTGAAATGTTAAATTATTCAGTCTATGTAACAAGGAAACTAAAACAAACAAAAAACAAAAATGCAGCAATCTTAGAACAAAAAAAAATTATATTGTGCCATTTTTATTTTTTTTTTTTTTTTTTTTATATTTAGAATAATATTACACAATTGTTATATTTATAATTTCCATATATTTATAATTATAAAAAAGATTATTTTTTTTTTTTTTTTTTTTTTTTTTTTTACAACAGCATAAGCATTTATTACATTAACGATCAAAATAAAAAAAAAAAAAAAAAAAAAAAAAAAAAAAAAAAAAAAAAAAAAAAAAAAAAAAAAAAAAAAAAAAAAAATAAAAAAAAAACATTTTAATTCAATTCTTACTTTGAATGGATAGTTAGAAAGTATTTTATTAACGAGATAATAGCAGGAATTGAAAAAAAATTAAATCTCAGGAATGAAATGAATTTTCTTGCTGAAAAGATAATTGTCAACCTGAGGCCACTTTAAGAAAGTCTTTTTTTCTAATTTATTATTGTAGATAATAGTTTTCTATTTTTTTTAAAAAAATATATTATTTATTCTACGGAAAAAAAATTTATTTATTTAAAGATCGCTTAAAATTTCTATATACATGGTTATTCTAAACTAAAGTTTCATTCTAAAACATATATTATCTTTCCATACATATATGATAAAACATTTGATTAAGCAAGAGCAGATAAGGATATAATAAGAACTTTTATCAGTTAAATATTATCATACACTACGTGCAGATATTTTATTTTTTACTCCAGGAACAAATTAAAAATAATTAAACATTGCTTAAGCTTTGACTTTGATCAAAAAGATGATATGTGATGAAAAAGACACACAAATCTGTATTTTAAAAGTATTATCATTATCCAGTTTAATTTTCTTGTTTTTGTTGCCTTAGTACAATATTCTTATCTTAATTCTCATCTTCTGCTTTCATTAAACTGTTCTGGAAGATTTATTGTAATGAATTACTCCTTTATACTTACTGTCATGTAAGACTGATTCAGCACTTTGCCAAACAGATTAGGAAACAGCCAATATGTCCTTTTTTATAATTGAAGTCATGAAATAGTTGCTTTTTTTCTGTTGCTCTCCGATAAAATAGAGAAGCTGATTACATCGTGATCGTGCACCCGGGGGGGGGGGGATTACAGAACACAATTGGTAATTATAAGATATACTTTATTCAGTGTTATATAGTGAGGTATTTAAAAATACGATTTAATGGCATGCAGTTTCGTATTATTAAGCCTTTACAAGTTTGTGATTAAATTGTTGATAATGAATTGGAGCAACACACGGAATACATTCGGACCACGATTTACCGAACTCTTATTTAACGAATTTCGTGATTTTATGATTTTTTTTTCTTTTCCAGATAAAAACGAAGACAGAAAAATCCTGTTTAAAGAATGATAAATCCCTAATTAACGTGTTGCTTCAAAAGCAGAATTTTTTTTTATTAAAGCTTGTATGAAAAAAAATTGGAGCTTTTTTTTTAAAGGACACATCATTTTTTGTGTCGAGCAAAAAAATAATTTTCTTAGAAAAGGAAAAAATCGATAGGAAAGAGGTCGCAGACAATTATTAGACTAAACAAGTGCAGATGAGTCATGAGGGTAACTTGTCGTGGGAGTTTTTAATAGGACAGGAAATTCCTTTTTTATCTCATCCCACTTCACAACGAAAGGGAAAATGAAAGATTTTACCAATAAAGTACATTTTACGACGGATTGCCTTTTTTGTGCAACTGCAGTTGAGGAAATTGCTGATCTGTTGGAGCCAATGAAAATTAATTATGATTCAGAAATTGATAATAAAATTCTATTAGTTATGAAGCAGTGTTTGAAATTTCTGGTATTTTGAACAATCTTGATACTCGGGAAAACTATTTGAGTACCATCCGACGCACATTAGATGGGATGATTCCAACTTCATTATTTCCACACCTTTCGTGTAGAAAACTTACCATTTTTTGTAACTTATATAAGTGAAGTCTTTCACGAATATAAAACTATTTGTTTCACAAATGGGAGTAAATTGAATAGAAGGGTTGGTCCTGCCTGCGTTATTTACAAGGAAGGAGTTGAAAAAGTTACTTTTCAACATCGATTAGGAGATGAATGCTTTGTTTTTCAAGTTGAACTAATCTGCATTAATCTTGCCGTAAAAGTGATTCAGGGCTCTTTACGTCGAGGTGGAATTCTCAGTTTTCTTATCTTCACTGACTCTCTCTCTTCTATCTATCTTTTGAGCAATGTAGCTTCAACAGAAAAACTTCTTGTGGAGATTTAGTCTATTCTGCATTACCTTGAAGACTGTGACATCCACCTTTTTTATGATCGGGACCGTAGTGGAAATCTCGGCAATGATAGAGCGGACTAGTTGGCGAAAGAGACAACTTGTCAAGATATGTACCTTTCGGTGTCTGTGCCGTTGTTCTACTGGAGGCATTTAGTTTGGGGAAGAACTGTTTCGGCCTGGAGAACCGAATTCATGGACTCACCTAAAGCTTTGTGGATTAAAGATTTTTTCCAACCATTTATTAATGTAAGAAATGTTACTGATTTTATTTATCCCAGATTCTTACAGGACATGAAAATTTTACGAGCTATTTGTCTAGGTTTAATTTAATTAGTAGTTAAATTTGTTCTTGAGGTCCGGAAGCTGAAACTGTGGAACATGTCTTGTTGTATTGTGACCTACATTTTTGTAAAAGGGAAATTTTTAAAAAGGAGTTTAAACGTTTACGTATTTTCTGACTACCTGTTTTGTCTTTATTGGTGAATTGTTCTGAAAAACTTAATGTTTTAAAAAATTTGTATATGGTATAAATTTTTAAAGTTTTAGGTACCGCCCCCTTCTTTATACTTGTGTATTTACATACCCCTCCCTTATTACCCTGTGTATTTACATACCCCCTTCCTTTTTATTGTATATTTATATAATTTTTAAAGTTTTCTTAAAATTATTTAATGCTCTTAGCACTTACATTCGTAAGACTCATGTTATACAATGAGGAACATAAAGAGTTTTCCTAATAAATTAAATGAAAAAAGTTCTTTTAAAAACTATCAAAACTCCTATTACATTTTTAAAGCTTTACATTGTTTGGAAATTAAAAACATATTATATGTATCCGGATGCAAATGATGCAATATTTTCTTCTCACCATATATTCAAAAAATAACTCTTTCCAGCCGGATTAACGATTGTAAAACATCTGTTAGTCAGTAATTTAACAATATTCCATTAACTAGTGCGAAATAATTCACAAATAGTAGTTTTATATATAGAATAAAAAGTGTTTAATTACTAATTATGTATATGATATGCGTAGTTGCTTGTAATAGAATTTTCAAAAGATAAGTGCAAAAATGTGTACTTTACTCGGACCCTGATATAAAGAATAACCTCAAAATTAACGAGCAAAGTGTTCGGTCCAGATGAATTTGTTAAATCCGGGTCCGACAGTCAATGATTAAAAGTATATATCTGATATTTTAATATGTGATGCCTAAATTTATTTTTTATCACTATGCATCTTTATGTTGTGTTTTCCATGAGTTAATAAATCGCATATTTTTTGGATATGAGTATTTATTAATTAATTATTGATTGGTAAACATAAATACAACAAGAGTAAATATATTTATAATTATCATTTTACAAGTAATAAGACAAGTCAAAAAATTCAAATATAATATTTTCATTGACACATAAGTCGATATTTAGTTCATTATTTATGATAATATTCTTAGTATATTAAGATATGAGAATGGTGCTTTATAAATAAAAATAATCATAAGTTAATGAGAAAATTTAATGCCTGAATGCTATATTTTTTTTTAAAGTTTTCAGAACTAAATGTGCAACAAAATGTAACAATTAACAATAACAATTCCTGTGAATAAAAACATTATTAATTCTAACGCTTAGAGAACAGTAGCAGTTTTTGAAAAAAAATCATTATGTATAAAACTATTTATATATTTTCAAAAAAAATTATCATTTTTGGGAGTAATTAATTTTGCTTATTGCAGTAATTAGGCACACAAAACTTTTCACTTCAAAAATATTCTTTATTCTGACTTAAAAAAAGAGGATATATTTTTAAAATATTATTATTTCACTCGCGATTTAAAGAATAATATTTATTCACATTTGATATTAGTGTATACTAAAACTATGTGCAAGGAACAGGCACACTAGAATTCTACATTGAAAATACGCATATAAAATTTAAAAGAAAACACTTAACAGGTAAATGTTTTGTAGTTTGTAATATGCAATAATAATAATAAAAACATACTTAAATTGGAAACTTGATCATTGATTTTATCAGATAACACTTTCGTATTGAATTAAGAAGTGTTTCTTGAAACTAAGTACCGTTTTGGAAAAACTGGCATAAAAAGCTTTTAATCAAAATAAAATTTATTTTTTACATGAAAAAGCGTGTCGGAAATTATTTTTCTATATAGTTACCACCATTGTTCCGACATTTATCTATACCCTCGCCACTCAAGAGATTCATTGCTGAACAGCTATTTGTGGAAACTTATCAGAAAGCAATCATGTTGTAAACCATCTGTGTGCATGAATTTTCTCATTTATATTTACAACTAAACAATCATTGACAACAGAAGAACGCCAACTCCGTGCTTCGACATGAACATTGATGAGCCCATCTTTGAGTTATCGAATCCACTTGTGACGGATCTATACGCGTCCTTTCACTAATTCCTTGGGGATTCCTTTAGGGCCAGCATTCTTTCAACCAACTTTCTCCGGGGACAGGAAAACGTGATTATGCAAATTAAGTTTAATATACATATTCTGTGGATTCACGAGTTTTGAGAGTTAGTGAATTGAGGATAGCTTGGAATGTGAAGCGAGAATAGCTTGGGTGTGAAGAGAATAGAGGAGAAGCAAGCAAATCGACAGTAATACGTATACGTAAACAGTGTACGATGTGTGAAGTTCGAATCTCGAAGTGCTTAATTCAACTATTGGAGATGTGCTTAAGGCCACGTCGAATAGATTAAAGGATTGCAAGAGTTCAGGTACTGTAATCATATTTCAAATAGAAGTTAGAGAGTAAAATTATTAACACGCCTCTTAAAACAAGCTTTGCATAAGTTATCGTAAGAATAGATTCAAATGATCGTATATATTATCCCCACGCTATCTTGTCTCACCTTAGTCTTCTAGTTGAACAAATTTATCTTACTGGGATTATTATTGCGTATGTGTTGAATATTGTGACAAATAAACAATTGAAGTGTACCATGTCGTCTGATCAATTAGTTCCTCCCCCACATCTAGCCGGGTTAGAGGGAAGAAGGAATATAAATTCCATACACACTTTCTCACTACTCCATCTCTCATTACGTTTTCGTCATAAACCTCTACAAGTTAAGGATGAATCTCGACTGGCATAAAATTCCTTGCGGTAAGAAAAGGGATTACAGAATGCACTTCAAAGTCGCGGGATCGGCAATCGTCTTAAACATTTTTAACGCTCACTAATACGCGTAAAACAAACCGAAACAAATCAATCTGGCTGTAATGGCTTCACTGAACTGAAAATCAACCAGAGACACAACTGCATAAGGGTTGAATTCCGGTACTTCCCCTACGATTATGGTAGAACGAAACGGTGCTTAGTTTCCGGACGTGTCTCGTTTTTTTCGGTAAAAATATGAGATGACTGGCAGTTAAGGAAATTTCGTCAATGTGAACAATTCATACTTCAAATAATAAAAATGAAGCTTTAATTATAAACTAATAATTCGTTTTTCAAATATAAATATAAATCCGACCATTTTGAATATCAAAATTACAATTTACAGATTATTTCAGAGATAGATAGTGACAGGTATAAAAATAGATATAATAGTGGAATCTTTACCTCGAAGTGTAGACCTTACCACCATTTATAGCAGTTAACACAGGTTTTATTCAGTGATAGGCTAAGATAATTTATAAAAAGATATTTCTAGCAAACTTTTTCCAAATTCAAAAACGTGTACTTAATGGCTCTAATAAAAACGACGTTTTTTTTATGAATAATATAAAACTTTAGTTTTATGCCCTTTATTAATAATTTGAATCGCTACCTTTTAAAAAAATATTTGAAAGAAGACTTACCATAAGAATTTCCTTCATCTACTAAGTGTTACAAAACTCAGTTAAGCTTTTTATATTATTCGATTAATGTGAAATACATAGAACTTAAAAACTGTAATTTTATAGTTTTTTTTTATTTAAATGGAGAGCAAAATAAATAATTCTGACAAGGAGTATGAGGTTTGCAAAGGAGACCGGTTATAAAATAAGACAATGGTACAATCGGGAATCTTGTTTTAAAATTATAAGGCTTACAGAAAAAAAATGGCGACGGAAATTATGTGTTGAAACAACAGCATTTTGTCTTGAGGCTAAATGTTTCTGAATTTTTAAAATGACTTCTACGTAAAAGAAAAAAAAATCATTTTTCAATATAACGACAGAAAAATTTATATTTATGAAGAAAAAAAATCCTAAGCGTTTTGTTTTTGAAAAATTATGTGTTTAATCCTTTTTATTATGTTATATAAATAAGAAAAAAAATAATTAAATATGTTGAAATTTCCAACAAAAATTATTTTACTACAAAACCAATTACTGAAATTTAGTTAATTAAAAGGAAATTGGGTTAACAAGTATAAAAAGGAAAATTCCCCCTCGTCTTTGTTCCTAGATCTTTTTAATCTTATTATTTGTATTAATTATTTTTTTACAATTCATGTCATAAATTTTTTTTGAGACATTGAAATAAAAATGCTTTAAAATATATTTAGGAAAGCTTAATGCATTACATTTTTGTATGGTTGGAAGGACAGTTTAATCAATCAAAAACTGCAAGGAAATTATCACTTAGGATTTTTGTCTTAAAGATTTTCAGTGGCTAATTTGCTTATAAGAACTGATGATTAAAATGAAGAAATCGATGCTTCTAAGGTAATAACGATCTATTTAATTTCAAAATGAAATATTCGCATATAGTTTCATTTTCAATCAAAGAAGCAATCTCAAATATATGTAAATAATTTTTCCAAAATTGTTTTCTAATATTTTTTTGTTCTTGTCGACCATTAAATTCATTGAAATAAAATTATATAAAATGGTTATTTTTAATATTATTGCTAAACATAATTTGGAGCCTTTTTCACTCTAATACTTTTTTTGACATGCCAATTGCTTAAGACTTTTTTATTCAAAATTTCAGAAATACATTTTATCTGTACTTTTATTTACTGGGCTTAAGAAATATTTTAATTAGAAATATTGGAGTCATCCTCATAAATCATGGTAATGATGTCCACGGAAACATATATCAATTAAAAACTTAATGTTCATTTTTAATACCGCTTTCTTAAGGTACTACATTACTTATTTTGTGAAAAAGCTTTTTAAAGAAGCAGGGACATTTTAGTCGAATATAACCCGGTAACAATCATGAAGACGAAAAACTAGTTTCAGTTGACTAACGAAAATGAGTAAAACGCAATTAGTCAAAATAGAATATTTAGTCAAAGAAGTTTGTATCTGGAATAAGACATATTATCTTAAGGTATACGACTACCCTAAAACTGTTAATTTTGTCAAAAATTGACAAATATTTTTATAATATCATTCGACTAGTCATCTTATTAGCTTTATAGTCCTCAAATGAGGACAGCAATTGCTCAAAACATTTTGGAAATAATTTACTGAAATTTTTTGTGAATGTTCTGTATAGAAGTAGAAGTGATTAAACTATCAGATTTATCAATAACTGTTTTATTATAAAATTTACAGTCCCTTATGTGTTAATGTAACCCCAGTTTTTTAAAGCAAATTTAAATAATAACTAACATAATGTACTCTAGGTTTTGTAAAAATTAAAAGTATATCTTATCCTGAAGGTCATTCCAAAAAAGAATAGTGGAATCAAAGTTGAAAACTTGAAAATTTGTTCAGAAACTTTTTGTACAGAATAGGCCCCGTTTATGTTATTCTTTCGTAAATTTTTACAAATTTTTTCCCATTTTAGTAAAAATAATTTCTTTTCTTCTTCTTAATTTTAGCATATTTTTCTTAAAATGTACTAAATAAACCTAAAAACCACAAAAATTCCCCATATCTCCATTTTTTTAAAAAAAATATTGTTCGCAAGTAGTCGGATACCTTAAAACGTCTATTATGTGTGTGATGACTGTATCTCATCAATAAGAGCTTAGAACGTTTTAATGAATTCTTTAGAAAAATTTTCCATGATAAGTGCGTTTGTGGAAGCTCTATTCTTTTCAATGAATTATTTTTTTAACTGTTTGTAAGATTATTATTTGGTTTAAATATTACTTATAATTTTTAAAATCCATTTTAATTGATTATATCAGTTATTCTCATATTTTGTTTTACTTATCATACGTTTTAATTTTATGTTCATTTCATTTGTGTTTACAGATCATCAAGAATTTTTGCATATCTCCCCACTCTTCGAAAAATGGGTATTGTAGTATATTCCTTAAAACTGACGCTAAATGACCATCACTAAGTGAATTGACTACTTATCTATACAAATAAAAAAGTTTTCACTTATATTAAACCTAGATATTTTACAAGGAGGTATTACTTTGAAGATATACTAAGGAGGCATCCATACAATGTCACTCGCCGAATAAAATTAGGGAGCTTTACGCAATACTTATTTCATCTTCGGTCTTTCTAATCCTCCAGCCTTTTGGAATAAGTACAATGACTACATGGCGGAAGATATTTTGCGACGAAAAACAACCAAATTTGCCTTTCAATGAACACATCTACAACGAAACGCAGTTAAGGTTTTCAGAATAGTTAGGAAGCAGCTACATGATTTTGGAATGATTAGTCCTAGACGTGTCGACGAAAATGGCTTCGATAATGAAATTACTTGAGCATTCAACTACGATTTTATAGCATTGCAACATCAAGTAACATAATTTATCTCTCAATTAACTCCAGAATAAAGTCACGTTTTCCAACAAGTGTTACGTAAAATAGAATCCAGCAGTGATGCACACTTTTTCCTCGACACCCCTAGAGGAACCGGAAAAACGTTTTTGCTAAACATATTATTAATGTCCATCAGAAAAAATCAGAAGATAGCAGTTGCTGTGACTTCTTCCGGTATAACCACGACACTACTGACCGACGGTCGTGCTGCACATTCCGTTTTAAAATTCTCGCTGAATCTTGCATTTGAAGATTCACTCATCTGAAATTTCAGAAAAAATAGTTCTCAAGGCAGGATGCTTCCACAATGTAAGCTTTTAGTGTGGGATGAAAGTACGATGTCTCGCAAGAAAGCTATAGAATCGTTAATTCGAACTCTTCAGGATTTACGAGATAGTACAGATATTATAGGAGGTATGGACGCAAATGCTGGAGGTTTGCAACTGCTGGAGCAAACAACAAAACTTTGCAACAAAATTTAAATTGGGATCAGTGGTTCCGCGCAAGATCAATATTGGCGCCTAAAAATGACATTGTCCATAAAATAAAATTTAAATTTAAACGACGTGCGGGGGAGGGGAAGGAATTGAAGAAATATTTATCAATGAATACAATCATGGATAAAGAACAAAGTACTTCATATCCCACGGAGTTCTTAAATTCACTTGAACTTTCGGGTGTACCCTCACATAAACTTCAATTAAAACTAAATGTACCAGTTATGCAAAATCTCGATGCTCCTCGACTATGTAAAAAAACGAGGCTTTGGATCACAAAACTGATGCAGAATATACTTGGTGCCAATATTTGAACATATCTCATGAAAAGGAATAGTGTTATCATACCTCGAATTCCAGGTATCCCCACTGACCTACCGTTTCAATTCAAACAAGTTCAATTTCCAGTTTTACTGTTGCTATTAACAAAGCTAACATTTCGGGTAGCAGGGGTGCATTTGGAAAAGCAATATTTTTCCCATGGCCAACTATATGTAGCCTGATCGGTGTGTCCAATGCCCAAATCTTCACTTATTTGCAACTGACGGAAGAACATATAATATGGTATACAGTAGCATCTTAGAATGATATTCTGTTTTGAGTTCTTTTAAAGAGGAATTATATATTAAACGTAGATACTTTCGATTTTTAAAGGTATTAATAGTTTAAGTTATTGAATATTTGTTGTTAATTATTACAATAAATTATCTTTTCAGTTTTTTTAAACTAAGCTCAATTTTAGAATTTTTAAATTTTATTGGTTCCAGTCAAGCAATAAGAAAATTACCATTTTATATTATTTACTTTCTAATGATAATGATTACGACTTTGACAGTTACATCAACGCGAGCGGAGCCGCGGGTAATAGCTAGTAATTATATAAGTTGACAGATTTGAAAAAATAATAAACGAATATTTACAATAACTTTTCATGACTAAAATAACTTTACTGTAACAGAAAAAATACGCGTTGAAGTAGCATGATTCAATCGGTGTAAAGTGTTCACATTTTAACCAGATACAAATAGTAGCAGAATTTAATTTATACTCGGACATCATATTTTTGTGATTCTTAAAGAAACTCACTGGTTTGTGATAAAAACCACCAAAAAAGTGACCGATTTTTTTATTGCATTAAAGAAAATTTAACTAAAATGTTTACTGTTTTGTTATACTGAATTATTTTACAAGAAAATTCTAACATTTTTATATAAAAACGCCTTTTTAAAACCGATACAAAAAAAAATCTCACTAACCCTTTCGCGCCTGTGGTGTGTTATATATGCACCAATCTCAACCCCCCCCCCTTAATGCACATTCCCGTTGGGACGGGCTTTTTATTACTCTGAAAAACATAACCGAAATGTTTGTGGAAATTAAATTTTTTATAATATATTGATTAATTTAATTTTTAAATAAATTAAGAATTATTTTTACTTGCATTGTAAGAAAATGAGTCTAAATATGGTTCAAAATATCCAATTGTTGTATTCATTCATTCAAATTCTTAATATGTAGAAATTATTTTATAACTAAATTTTAAGCAAGCAAGCGAGAATAAAAGATTCGAGGAACGCAGAAATCCGAAAAGAATTCAAATTTGGAATGCCAGTAGTCTACACGATATAAAAACTTGGCATGATAGTGTGAAGTATATATATAATGCTAGATAGAACATAAAAACATTGTAAAATGAGGAAGCAATTTATTTTGCAGAATTTGGTACTGCGAAGTCAAAGATACCTAAGCTGTAAATGTTTTTATTACTCATAAATTCTGGAAATCCCCGTCTTCAATTCCTGATAGATAGTCACATCGTGACAGTGACCAATATAAGGTATTTTAAAGGTATAAACTCGTTCTGTTTCGTTTTTATTGTTAAAGTTTATTACATTTAGATTTGTAATATATATGATTTTTTCCCAGTGTAACAAATAATTGCTTAATTATCATAAAAAAAACACCTAAGGTTAAATATGTCTTAAAATATTTTTGTTTCTTTTTTTTTGGAAATTTGAATTAAAGTTTGAGTTGTACTTTTCTAATTTCTGCTTTATAGTTCATTCATGTTCTCTTTAAGAATCCAAATTAATTAAAAAACTGTTCAATGAATTAAATGAAAAATAAACGTGTTTTTATGTGATTTTTTTTTTCAAAAATCAATGCAACTTATCAGAAAAAAAATATTCTACAACACTTATTTATATTGTAGCGAAAAAAATGGTTCACTTCGGTTGCCATGGACACGGCCTCACGTGTCCGTTTGCGAGCGACTTGCGAAAAATAACTACTTTTGTTTTCTTTGTTTTATCTTTAATTTTTGTGTCACGCGCTTATTTTTTTAATTAATTGTAATTCTTTATTTCTGTCGTGCTTTTATTTTTATTGTATTTTCATTTATAAAAGTCAAATGTAATTATAATTACGGAAAGTTCTGGAACTTTCGATGACAATATATAAAGAGAAGAAATAATTCAGTTTCTCTTCCATCATATTCCTGACCTGAAAATCCAAGATCTTCGCCTCAAAGCCCCGCCTACCGGCCCGCCGCCGCTCGTCCAATGACCAAACTTCTACACTCCAGCATGATATTCCAACTTAACAATGTCAACTAAAGAACTTTTCCAGCCAGATACGGGTCTAAGGGCTCCCTGAATCCCGTGTACCCGGAAAAAATTTTTAGATTCGTATTTTGGAAAATAATTGCGTGAGTTGTGTCTAGTAAGAGTTGTTGTCATTTTATTTGAATATCGAATTACTATCTTAATTTAATCTACGTGAAAATATTATATTTTTAAAATAATTCATGGATAAAATCTAAAATTCATTGAAGAAGTGCTTTTACCTATATTAGAATGAAAATATCTATCGTGAATTGCTGTAATGTAAATTATGGTCATGATAGTTAAGTGAGTATGGTAGTGAATACGTAGTCGGTGTTGTTTCTGCTATGCCTTGAATTGATTCCGCTGAAAACCTAGTGAATAGAGAAGATGGCACGCTAAATCTATACAGGCATCCCTTAATGTTGAAGATCTATGGAAGTAGTATGACACTTGACTTGGGAGATTAGCAACTTCTTGCATTTCAAAGTACGATGTTAAATTATAATCAAGAGCATCGAAAATAGCGTACCAAGAAGGAAGTGAGCTGAAATCGCGAAGCATTGCGTATTATGTCCTATATGGTGTCTTCTATAACAGCAATGACTTCTTGAAAATGTATGTGTGTGTTTTGGCATTGAATCTGTAACAAACATGAGATTGGTTTAGTGTTTGAGGATACTTTATATATCGATACTATTGAAAAATCATACGAAATTCGTCAATCATTCAATCACATGAAAGTCTAAGAATATTTAACCATCAACTAAAATAAGAAATATTCAAGGACACCCGTTACACTTACACAACCTCAGCACTTCTCCTTACAATCACTATATGAACATCTTCACTTACAAATATATTCTCATAATCTCCTACGATTCAACTTTAGATATATTTAAGCAGTTAACTTAATTTGAATTTATCATGGTTCTGAAGTGGCGCGTTTTTATCCTGATAGGACAGAACCCGGGACCTTTGGGTCCGAAGCCACTCGAGTAACTTGACCACTACACCAAAATGATCTACATGGTGTGGAGGTTGTTACTGGCTTATATAGACTATATCACTACAGTTCTTTTAGAAAAGAAGGTTCTAAAATCAGACAAACAATTATTGAAATATGTTTCTCTAGAGCTGGTTTGAAAACGCATTGACAACCCTCTACACGTCTACTAGATTTGCTCATTTATTCTTGTCTTCCACATAGTTGAACTACACTTTTATATCAGTTCTGATGCACTCTTTGGCCACACAGTCCATCTTACATAAATTGTTCCTCAAATTGTACCACAAGTTTGCTATGGGATTTAAGTCTGGTGAACTTCCTAGCCAATCATGCGCATTAATATGATTTTCCAGAATGAAAGTGTTGATATTTTTGTATTGTAACAAATCTGTTCTCTTAATGTGTCTCCGTAGTTGTGTGATTCATTTCATCATACATAGAGCAAGAACTAAGATTTTAGTGCCATTTGTCAAGAAGAAACCCCCAAAACTCTATTTCAGGCGTTTCAAGTGTTGCATCATGATATTTCTTTTGTAACACTGCATACATGTATGCATTTAACCTCTTAAAATTACCTTTTGCAGTCGCCATTATTTCATTATTTATATTTTTGGTCCTTGTGTTTTAGAAGTAAAGAAAAAAAATCACTTGATTTTCTTACTCCCCGTTTAGCTTCTAGAAGCCTACAATACAGAGTTGAGTTACTAACATTAAAATCAGTTGTCAATAAACCTCTTCTAAAATCTGAGGGTATGGATTAATTTTAATATTTCTTGTTAGGAGTTTATTAGTTCTTGGAAGAGTTTTCCGTTTGTACCTACATTTTCCTCTCGTTTTGGGGATGCAGATCCAAATTATCTTAAAGTTTTTATGAATCTTAATACACTTTATCTGCTTGCACTAAATACATAGGCCATAAATCTTGTAATCATAGATGTGTGGTCTTCATAGTAATACTTTGGTTGTTTTCTCGAAGTTTGCCTGTTTTTAAACACACAATAGTTAAGTGTGCTACACAGATAACACAAACATTCATGTATTTCAATCAAAGTCTCACAAATAAACTGCTCTGTTAATGTCCAAGTTGAACTGTCATGCAGCCTCAAGCAAGTAAAACTTGTTTCAGGTACTTCCATGTACTTTAAATCAAAGTCTCACAAATAAAACTGCTACTCTGTAATGTCATGAACTGTCATGCAGCTAAAATAAACTTCAGTACTTATGTACAAACAATGTACAAAGAAATGAAACACTATAAAAAACCATTTCCATTGCAAGATATTCCAGAAAGGTGTATATAAACCCTTAAAAACAATGTAGAGGTCAAACTATCTCACTGAATATTATGCTGTTGAGTCACTGAAAAAATTAAATTTATTTAATAGGAAATAAGATTTTTCATTATTCTAAGACATTAATAAAAATAATTACCTTAAAATCTTAAATTAATAGGAAGCGTATATTTTTAAGACATAATTCAACAAAATAAATAACAGTTCTTAAACAACCAAAGAAATTAATCACTTAAGAAATTTTGCTTAATTGCTTTAAATAAATAAACATTATTCATTAATAATAATGATAATTATATATTTAAAAATACCCACTCTTTAGAAATGAAGAGTAATTAAAAAGGTTTGTGTGCATGTTTTTAATTACATCACGCATAACTCAAATTTTAACACACGTTAACTATCATAGCAATAAACGTTTCCCCACCACATTCTTATTTTTTGATTGTGTAACAAGAAAAAAACTTTTTTTATGATGAAAAATGATTTTTTTTTCTAAAATTGTTTATAAGATTAATAGTTTTTCAACGCTGCAATTGTGATTTTTTAATTATTTCAAATTTTATAACCATAAATACTAAAAATATTCATTAATTTTATTTTCCTAATTTTATTTTAAATGAAGAAATTTTTACGAGAGTATGAATATTTCTATTTCTCATATTTTAAGGATGATTGATGATTTTATCATATATCTACCAGACATGAAATATTTTATAATTAATGCTATAATTGTGAAAAATTAAAAGCAAATAAAACCGAAAGCTGTCAAATAAATTAAGATTATGTATTATTTTATATTTTAACAAATTATTAATATACCTCTTTCTCCCCCTTTCTGAAAAATGGTTCCGATAAATATGAATTTCTAGCAAACGATTTTATGCTGCATAAAATTTAAATTACATGTTTCTAAAATAGAGAAAAAATGTTTTAGTTTTCTTAAAAATATATTTACCTTTATTAAAAGGACGTAACATGGAACCTACTTGACTTTTTTATGAATATAATTTTAACTTTTTACATATTATTAAGACATTAAACTAATTAATTCTAAACGATATTCTAAAAATTCACAACAAGCTTATTTAAAGCTCTAAACATTATTTTCATATATCCTACTTTAAAAGTGTTTTGAATTTATTTGTATACGTTAATTAAGGAAACATATAACTCACTAAATTAGAAAAAAGATTTATTGCTAAATAAATCTAACAAATATTTCTGAATACATTTTCGTATCAATTTTTAAATCTGTCATGTGACATTATAAAATATTGTTATTCATTTGTACAATATTGTTATTCAGTGGATATTTTTCACTGCTTACAGTTATTTTGTAACCAACGCGCGATTTTGACAAGAGACTATTCACACTTAAAAAAACTCCTTGGCATTTTCCCTTCTGTGATGAAATACACTACGAAATGGAAATACAAAATTATAATAAAGTCAGCAATGGATTTATTAAAACCAGAATTTGAAAAGAGGGGAGGGGGTATTCCATGTGATCGCATTTAAATAAACTTTACAGCAAAAATGTTTAAAAAGAATGAATGATAGAAAAAATTGATCCATACTTAAAAAAGACTCTTCAAAGATTGAAATATTAAATTTTACGCGATAAATATTTTCAAAGTCTATATCGAAATAACGGGAAAAGTTTAGAAGTTTATTAATTCATATTCATTATACATTCTCTTATAACATGAACATGTCTGATCAATTCAACATATATATATTTTTTTAGAAGAACAGAATAAACTTTTATTCAGAATAAACTCGAATGAAAAACTAATTTATAAAACATAAAAAAGTGAAACTTATAAAAGGAAAATAAAAAGTAACTACTTGATAATAGCAAATGAAAAGTGTATAAAACAATACACGATGATGGAAAGAGAATAATTTCATGTTTCATCAAAATTTTATATTAAAATACTTCTTTTTGATAAAAGAAAACTTACAATAATTATCTACATCTAGTGTGTGTGTGTGTATACATATTCGTGCTTATAGAACAATATATACATATAATGTTTTTTAAAAGAATGAAGTAACCCTTTGAGTGAAATATTTTTAAATATTAATAAAATAATGCATGGATATTAATTATTATGATCATATGTGGATTAGTGAAATATATTTAAAAAATATTGTCTCATGAAGCCATCACCTCATTAGGACACGGAAAGATGAAATCACTGCGCGATCGAAATGCATTGTGCAACGTGTTCTCTCCAATGTTTGTAAATAACTTACATTATTTTAAAACAAATCTTGTAGACGAATTTTAATAATATTATAAAAAAATAATTGCTTTAGAACACAATATAGTATAAAATATGTTCCAAAATTATAAATAATATTTTCTTAAAAAATGCTAAAATTATTCTCACATTTCAGTAGCTGTAAATAATTCTATGATATTGCTCAACTTGGCAACAGATACATTAATCTGTTGAATATATCTGTGTCTGTGAATATAGTGTTCACGAAAATTCACTGCGATATGTAATTTTAAAATCAATATAATAAAATGCTATAAAAAGAAAAATGTTATAAATCAATATATTGCATTCAGTATCTAATATCAAAAAATATAATTAATATTTATAAAAAGAATATATAGCACATAATTGAAAAAGTACATGCTTATACTGAAAACGAGGGAAGCTAAAAAGAGAGTAAAACGTTTTTCACTGCCTTTTTTGCTTTTATATCACACGTTATATCGCACACTATTGTTAGAGATACGCCCCCCCCCCCTATAATAAACAACCCTCCACACCTATCTTATGCATTCCGCTGATTCCAAAATGCCCAGGAAAATATCTCCTCAGAGCTTTTTCAGAGCATCATGGCTAACTTAAAAACCGCTTATCTTAGAAAGGTGGTATGAAACCACCGGGAAAGGTTATAAATCTTAAGGTTTTGTGTGGATTTTCCCAATTATGAAAGCTCTTCTTAGAAACATTAAATCCCAAAATTCTTAATAATTTCAAAACACCGTTATATAAGATAAACTCAGAACGTTTAATTTTTCTGTACTGCTAAATTATAATCTCTTTTAAAAGTCATAGATTATCAGCAGGCGAATTTTTGTTAAAATACTTTGATTGTTTATGGATGGATCTGAATGAATGCTTTAACCATGTAACCCTCAGCCTTCAAAGGGTAAAAATGTGGATTAAAAGTATTGAAAAGTAAATTCAAAAGCATTTGCTGTACCTAATTTCATTAGCATAAAAAAAATCTAAAGAATCGACTACGAAATCCTTAAGATATTATACGTAAAGTATTTCATTTGAACGTTAACAATTGTACTACCTTTCGAGTTACGTAAAATGGAACTTGAAAAAAACGTAACGTTCTTTATAGTTTGAGAGGAAAATACCTACATTTTAAATTGGTTGAAACTTGTAATTAGAAAGTACTCTAAAAACATACTACACAATCGATTATAATCAAGTTTCATAAAAAATAATTTTAAATAAGAAATTAAGAATTTATAAATATTGCGCAAATTACAAATTATGCAACACACGCACATATATCCAAAAATAGTGCCCAAACTTTGCACACCTAGATTCCTCTTTGGAAGTACATAAAAAAGGCTTAAAGTTCTGCACCTGTATGGTTCACAGTTTACGAAAAAAATATGGAAAAACACCAAGTGCACTAGTACAAGGAAAAACCTTCGTATTGAACACATCAACAATAATAGTATTTGTAAAGTATTTGCAAATTTTTCTTAAGATCAGATGTTCAAAGTATCCGCCATGCACATCGAGACTGGCTTCAGCGTGCCATGGAATTGATGGATGAACTTTTCGCATGAGCACTGTGTCCACCGAAGTACAAGCAGCTGTGTCCATTTGTGTAGGTACCACATCAAATCCTTGAGATTGCCTCATTGTAAGAAAATCCTGCTTTGTGTGGCATCTAGTAATCGTGGTGGTCATAGAACTGTTGAGACAAATATAATTCAACTGGTTGTCAACTAATGGCCTCTGAAGCCAAATGAGTTAATAAACAAACAGAAATATAATAAAATTATAGAACATATAATTTGTAAAATAATTAATTTTTAAAATGAATTTTATAATTTTATATTTATACATTTGTAATATTAGGAATATTTTTTTGTATTTTATGTAAACTTACTGTATTTATATTTATATTTGTAAATCTGGAAGCAATTTCTTTGTAACCATTTTCAGTTTACCAGATTGGCAACAGTCCGTATTTTGGGATCAGATTAGTTGCAATATTTTGATGTCAGCTCAGCTAAGCCTAATGGAATAAAAAGTTGTTCTTCGAATTCTTTGCAGCAAATTTCTATATTTTAACGTTATAGAACGAAACGTTCCGTAACAGAACTGTAGCCCCAAGACCATTCCAGCTTCCGAAGTATACCACACTCAACAAATCACGAACAGGAACATAAAACTGCCCAGGAGCCCCGTCATGAACCATCATACATCATCAATCATTCATCATCATTTACCGTATGTTTCTCGCGTAAACTATAAATCACACATGTGCAAATCCGGATATATTTTTTATGAACTTACAATGAGGAATCTGGCTGTGTACAGTTTGAGCACTGATTTTCGAACACCCTGTACAGTATCCCTTTTCTTTTGAAGTGAAAAACGTATTCTTACGTTTCAATTGAAATACCCCAAGCATTTGAGAGAGAACTTAGTATATTTTTTAAATTATTTTTACTAAGCGTAAACGTTTTTTTTTTTTAAATGTACAAATTATTTCTTTATCAAAAATTCTTTCTTAAGATTTTTATAAGGCATTATCATTGTAAAGCACGATTGAGATAAAATAAGCAGAGGAGTGTCAAATAAAGTAAATGAAGTTGAAAAGAAGACCAATGTTTTAATTCTTTTCACTACTTTTACAGTAACATTACTTATTACTTAATGTTCCTGAAAACTAACATATGTCAAAATATCGCTACAGCGCTCTCTATATAAACTAGCATAACCATTGAGGAAAAAATTTCAATAACAGATTTAGACTGTTTTGGAATAAAGTTTGTGCATCAATGTACATTTTTGTAAACATGCTATCAAAACTTTGGTAATAATTGGCTACACATTCGAACTGTATGTCAGAAATAGAAACATTTAACAGAAAGGTTTAACAAATTTAATGTAGTGTGAGAAATTAATTGCTCTTAATGCTAAGAAATTCATTAAATGCTTATATAAAAAAGGATGAAAACAAATTCTGAAGCAAAAGGAAATTCTTTGGCATTTCAAAAGTTACTTATAATATAAATTTATACCAAAGGAAAATTAGTTTTTAAAAGAACTTGTGTTTTACATATAAAGTTTTAAGAATTATAAATGTTAATGTTCCTTTTTTTTACTTAATCCTATTGATTTTATTTTCTATAGTACTTTATGTTTTACTTTATTTATTTTCCTGATTTCAAAATTTTATTCAAAAAAAAATATTACGGTAATTTAAATATTTTTAAAAGGTTAACTAAGAGAACTTAATATATGTAATATTATTGTAAAATGCATTCAGTTAGAAAAAAATTAATAGAATTGAAATTTAACAAGTAACATAAAAAAATAAGTCAATTCAAACAAGAAAAAACTTATTTCAGTTAATTTTATTAAATAGTTACAATTAATATAAATATGTACGAGAGAATCACAATATTAAGTGACAAAATAAAAAGCGATTTTTCTTGCAATTTTCCATTTTCCTTTCATGTATGATGTTGGACTATTTTTCGGAGAATTGGTAGGCAAACATATTCCTTGCGTATGTGAAAAACAGAATAATAACAAAAACAGTTACACACCAAAAAAATCCCGTGCAACGCCGTGCCATGCAGCTATATGTGGATGTAAATTAATTTTTTTTAAAAAACTAAAACAGTAATGTTTTTTAAAATTTATTACTAAATTAAATATTTAAAAAAATCGTACAATGGTTGTTTTCTATTGGATAATATAAAATTAGTTTTGTAAATTAGAATTCGAAAATCGAAATTTGATATTATCCCTGAGGTAAAAAAGAGGGGAAAAGATTTGTATACTCGAAAAAGCCCGTATTACACCGGGCTAAACAAGGGGAAAGAAATATTCCCAACAAGGAAAACAAGTGGAAAAATTTCGGAAAAAAGATAGTTTTAGTGACATAAATATAGAAATCACTCTCCTGAAAGTTCTGGCATCGAGAGGGAAAGCGTAAATTTGCATGGGATAAAGTTTTGTACTCGGTAAAAGCCCGTGCAACGCCGGGCTAATCGAATGGGAAACAGACCCGTCCAACGGGGCAAAGAGGTGGAAGAAATTTCGAAAAAGGGTATTTTAATGATACATTAATATGGAAGTCACAAACACATCAGGAAGTGCTTACACTAAGACGGGAAGGGGAAATTTTTGAGCCAAAAATCTGTACACATGAAGAAGCCCGTGCAACGCCGAGCCATGCAGCTAGTTATTTTAATAAAATTGTATAGTAAAAAAAGAAATCACATTATCAGAAAATGGGCCATCCCATATCGGAACCCACGACCCTTGGATTAGAAGTCCATTGCGCTATAGGGACACAACGAGAAATTTTCCTTTCTATATATGTTGTTGGACTATTATTTTGTTTGTTACTATTTATTCATTTTTAGCTTAATTAATTAGTAATATTTTAAAAAACTGTAGTAACATTAATTGCCATCCACTATACAAGTTTACAAAAATGTTTTTGAACTTGAATGGTTGAATAGGAAGTATTTTATTAACAATGCAAAATTTGAACAAGATATATATATATATATATATATATACACTGGTGACCAAAACTTAAGCTTAAATCGTAAAATGCAAAAAACATAAAGTAAATATTCGTAAAATTATTCGAAATTTCTTGCGGATATTAATTGGGTGAAGAAGAAACATTGGGTTTATGCAAAACTTTTCAGTCGACTACGTCCTGCGCGAAACGCGCGGAGAAACTGATTCACGCAGCACAGGCAGTTCAGACAAGTTTCGTGTAACTGCTGTGCGAAGGAAGTTGTTAACCATCAAACAAGGTGAATGATGGCTCAAAGACACCAATTGGAGATGTTTACGAAAGGAAGAATCGTTGGAATGTTGGAATCCTCACGATCACAAACCGAAGTGCATCGAATTCTGAATGTGGACAAGTCTGTGATCTCAAGACTGGGGCAGAGGTTTCAAAAAACGGGAGATGTTACTCGACAACCAGTATCAGGTCGACCAAGAGTCACAACCCCTCGCCAAGACCGATATCTGGTAATAAGTGCGCGACGTCAGAGGGGCAGTACTGCCAGAGCACTCACTGGGTTCGGAATTCACAGGCGCTACATGAATACGAATTTCGAGACAAACTGTTTACAATAGACTCAATCATGCTGGCCTGTATGCCAAAAGACCAGCAATATGCATTCCCCTCACGTCTGCCTTAAACGCACTCGTTTGAACTAGAGTTTGAAATATCAACATTGGAGTGTGGGAGAGTGGGTCAATGTGATGTTCAGTGACGAGTCCCGGTTTAGTTTGAGTAGTGATTCTCGGCAGGTAACGATATGGAGAGAACGTGGAGCACGTTTTGAACCAAGAAACATAACGAAAAGACATCATTTTCCATCAAAGAGAGTAATGGTATGGGCAGGCATCATGATGGACGGCCGCACAGTCCTCCGTTTCTTTGACACTGGGTCTGTGACTGCTAATATATACAGAGACGAAGTTCTTGAGCCTTATGTTCGCTTGTTTCGAGTTGCTGTCGGTCCTGACTTCATATTCATGGATGATAATGCGCCATGTCACTGAGCGGTGCTGTTTGATGACTTCCTTTAAACGGAAACATCCAGCGCAAGTCGTGACCTGCGAACTCCCCTGATTTAAATCCTATCGCGCATGTATGGGATATGCTCGCGAGACAAATTGCAGCCCTTTCTCACCCACCAAGCTCCGTTACAGAACTGAAGATAGCTCTCGAAGAAGCTTGGAACCGTCTGAGCCCACAACTCATTCATCATCTCATAGCAAGTATGGTAAATTGCTGTGCAGCGTGCCTGGCTGTCAGAGGGGACCACACGCTTTATTAAACTGCATCATCAGTATTTTATTTAACGTTTGCTTTAATTTTTTCTTTAAAGTGTGAATCCTTGTTATGCTCAGTTTTCTTTCAAACTGCTACTTTGGATAATAAAATTAATTATTATCGTTCTTTCGATTTGCTTCCTTATTTTATAACCATTTTACACTCGCATATCACGTTTCTCGCCATTCTGATTTACAGTTCCTTCTTTATTAACATAATTGTCAATTATGCTTAACTTTGGACACCAGTTTATATATAGGGAAAGAGTGAACTAATAGTAGGAATTGAAAAAGAAAGGTTCCTTTTGGATATTGCTTTTCAATATTTGCAGAACCATCTGTTGTTTTTACTTATTCCACCCAATCAACAGTAACATCAGATGGAGGTCAGCGAAATGTATCCTGTCAAGGGGCTAGTTGTACCGATATCATTAGGAGTAGCTTTGACCAACGTGCATGTGACATTTAACCAATAAATATTTTTAATATAAAAATCACTAGCATTTTGTGAAGAAACTCTTGATATGATTGTCTTTATAGCGATACAACTGTTAAAAATCGGAAAGATTTATAATATTGTATATATCATAACTAGGAAATGACATTTTAAACTATAGATAAGATATAATAAATGAAAAAAATTAAAGATTTGAAACAGTTTTGTTATAAAAAAACTGAACTATTTAAGTAAGTAATTACAATAAATTTACAGATATTTATCTTTAACAAAACTTTTCAAAACTTTTCAATATATTTTAGTTTTCAATTTTAAAATTCCGTAGTAACATTTTTCATTAACTTAATCCGTGTATTTAAATTCCCAAAAGCCAAATCTCGAAAAGTAAAATGTATTTAATTTTAATGAAGAGACTGTGATGCGAGTTATGACCAGAAAAATAGTTGTTCTATCGTCGAACTACTAACGTCTACCTATGTATAACGTTAACAAAGAAAAGAGATAGAATTTTTAATCAGCAGATTCAGCTAGGAACTATTTTTTTCTTATAATTCAAGTTATTTAAGCAAAAGCACATGTTGGATAATCATGAAAACAAATGAAGAAGAGTTAGATTGTTTTTGTATGAACAGGTATATAATAACAATTTAACTCTACGAGAGAAACATGCACATTTTAATCCTGAAGCAAAATAAACAAATTTATAGAGAATAATTATGCATCTAAATCAACAATGGAATATATGTTATTCTTAAGAGTTACAGCATTGCCATCTACGAATTGAGAAGGAAGGTTATTAAATGTAGAAAAATATTAGAAATATAAATATTTATAATATATTTATTAATGAAATTATCCTAATTATCTAAAAATTAAAACTTAATCTGTACAATTTAGGATTTCTTAATGCATATAATTGAAAGTAAAATTAAATGTTTATCTCTTTGATATAAACAGAGTTTGTGAGATATTGTAATCCTTTAAATTTCTTCTGAATTATTTGAAAATAGAAGTCGTGTTTGTAATTTATAATGTTGTTTCTGAAAAATTCATATAAATGTATATTACTTTTCCAATAAGTACTTGATAATATTGAAGTCAAAGTCAACTATCTTATCATAAATATAAGTAATTATTTATTACATTATTATTTAATTGTACATGAATATCTTAACGATTCGCTTGTTGAGTGTTATTGTTTGTTTGAATCATATTTAAGTAGTTTGGGTAAAATTTACATTGGACTTTAATATCTTATTTTTCCAAAAAAAATGCCTTCTATATATTTATAGCAATAAAATAAAGTATCGACTATATCAAGGGGTGGCGAACCTTTATGGATCAACGCGTCATTTTTTCTAAATAAGTGTTTAATGAGGTATAGACGTGCCGTCAAATAATTTTTACTTATAAAATTATTGGAAAAATAATAAAACTAAATACTAACAACACATAACTCATTATTTATTACGAAAAAATACTTTTGCACTGTATAATTGTAAATGTTTCAGTTATAGGTGTAATTCAAATTAAAGTTAATATTAGTCTGAATTCTCTTGTTGCAGATTGGATGACAAATAACTTATATTAGGATTGTAGGATTTTAATTTTAGTAGAATGCATGCTGAATTGGTGTTATCTGCCAAACGGTTCCTAAGCAATTAATTATTTTTGCTGTGGTTCACATTTTGACTAAAGGATTTGTGATTTGTTTCAAAATGCCGTTTTCCAGACACTGCATAACACTATTCCAGAACATAACAGTTAAAGACCGTAAATATAACAAAAATAAACTTTAAAATACAGTTATGTCAATGGAATTGACTATACTACGTGTAGACAAACTTTGCATCATATGCAGTTGTAGTCCACAACATAACTAAGGCAATAACAAACGAATGTGCTCCACGCCATCTCACGCCCGATCGCTCAAGTTGTTCGTAATTTTTCATAGTGAACTTTGTTAATTTGAAATCAAATGCAAGCCATTTTGATCACCAGCGTGCCCAAAATTAAGTGTTGCGTGACATCAATGGCACGCGTGCCACTGGTTCACCATCCCAGGTCTACATACTTCCAAAAATAGTAAAATTAACACTTTTTTTAAGACAATACTAATGTTAACGTTATTCTCACTCCGTTTTCTCACTTTGTGTTATTTTACGAAAAGGTGAAAAATCTGTAATTAGAAAGTTAATTAAAATTGTTTCCTTTTTGAAAAAATTCAATTCATCCGAAGAAGAGGTAAATTGTTCATGGGTATTTTTGTTGACGTTTTTTTTTGCTATGGTTTTCTACTTGTATGAAATATTTACATTTGATCTAAAGAACGCAATCTTTTAATTCTTAAATGTAGAACAGATATATTTAAAAAATTCAGCTTTGGCAATCTTTAACTGTAGTTTTACAACCATTGTCCTTTAGTCTGATTTGATATCAAGTATTCTTTACATTGGTTAAATAAAAAAGTGTATTTGGTCTCAAAAAAGATCATTAATTACTTACGGAATTCAAGTACTCTTTTCAGTTAGTTTAATTAGTTTTCGACTAATTGCTTCTAGTTTCCTTCACATCAACTCTAGTTTTTTCCAATTAGATTAGTTTCCACGGATACCAATTTTCTTAAGATTATTGTTCTTTTCCCTTTATGAGGATTTAAATTAATTTTTTCTTTGGTATAAGTGTTTCTAACTGATGATTAATTGTTGTTTATTTTCCTCATTGGAGAAACATTATTTTATTTCCATTTCTGTGGAGTGTATCTTTTTATTCAATTAAAACTTGTCTTCAGTTTTTTTAATTACGGCTTCTTATTTTCAAAATCAGTTTGAGTTTCATTGTGTTCTTTCAATACCGCATTTTTGCTTTCAAGAATAGGTAGCTACAAGGATTATGTAAAATCCCGTCATAAGACTTAAAAAATTAGAAATTGTTAGATTCAATCGTACTTCTTAATAAGTAGATAGTTTATAAGGAAAATTAAAGAAATTCTACTTTGAATTGTATTATTAACAACCGAGAAGCTTAAGCATATCAGCATGAGTAAAATAAAAGATACGTAGATCACAAATGCATATGATCCTTAAGATATTGCAAGTAACGCATTTGAATGAGTTACTCAAGAAAAGAAAAATCTTAAGGTTCTGTTGTTGTTTCATATGCCGCCGGATCATGACTATACCAGATCCAGGCCCACAAAATTCGTCATGACAAGGGGTTAGATGTACTTCTGTCGTTAGCCGCGGCCTTGAGCACTATACAGGTGACAATACGATTTAGCTCAGTTCTACACCAATTTTGAGGGAGAACACCCTGGGTTATCAGGGGCCTCCACTTTTCTTCCCATTCCACGAACCTCTCGAGAGGACTTGAGACTCGGCGGTAAGCCTCAAAGGCACTATATGCTTACAAACATCCATTCCTTCTCCGGTATTCGAACCTAGGCCCTACAGCACAGCAGTCAGCGTCCATAACCACTATACTGGATGGGCGAAAGCAAATCTTTAGTATTCGTTCTAGTTATGCCTATGGGAAAATGCAACATCCCCAATTGGTATTCTTTTTGTTAAAGAAGTATTTAAATTGGCGATTGCTCATAATTTTAGTTTTGAGAAGTTAACGCTCTTTTTAAAGCTGAGTGAGAATTTAATGTAATGCAACATCAAGAAAGACAAGAGATAGTACAACAAAATTTATTTTGTACATAACATGTTGACTAAGTATCAAATGATTAAATTTATAGACTTCTGTGAAGTGTGGTTCCTGCCAGAATCAGTAGCCAGAGTAGCCGCCATTGTTGGAGATCACCGCTGCCACACGCCTCGGCATTGATTCAAAGAGACTTTGGATGTGTTCTTGGGGTACAGCAGACCAATCAGCTTTTACACGTTGCCAAAGTTGATCTTGTGGGGCAGCTGGGGGTGTAATCTGGGTCAATCGTTGAGCAACCATGGACCACATGTTTTCTATCGGTGAAAGATCCAGAGAGCGAGCCAGCCAGGGAAGCAGTTCAATCTGGTGAATGACGAAGAACCTTTGGACAATGCGTGCCACGTGTGGTCGCGCATTATCCTGTAGAAATATGGCTGTGGCCAAGTCCTGAAGGTAAGGAAGGACGATGGGCTCCAATACCTCGGAGATGTAGCGCTGGCTGTTTAAAGTACCGGCAATGCGTACTAGAGGAGTGCGAGAGTGATATTCAATACCGCCCATACCTCATAATACCCGGTGCAGGACCAGTGTGGTGGTGCATAAGCAGCTGTTCAGCATCCTCTCTCCAAGGTGTCTCCAGACTCGAATCCGACCATAGTGGTGTTGCAGACAGATGCGTGACTGGTCAGTAAAGATAACTTCATTCCATTCTGTCGCCCGCATCCTTCTTTCATCGCACCATTGGTGGCGGAGACGTCTGTGGTTCTGCGTCAAGGGTAGACCAAGCAATGGACGTCTTGCGGACAGACCACTCTGCTGTAAATGGGGCAAATGGTGCGCAGACACTGAATGATGCGTTACAGACTCAATATGCTGTGCTTATGGTTCGTTATGTGAATGAGCGATCCGTCACTGCCATGCGCTCAATTTCCATGTCTTCACATGAATTGGTGCACTGAGGTGGATGCGATCGACCATTTCGGTCCGCCGTACCCTCCTGCATCCAACGGTCACATATCCGCATTACAGTTGTTTAGTTTCATCCAACACGACTACCGATTTCCCTGAAAGATAATATACAATCTCGGTAGGCCACTATCCTTCCTCTGTCGAACTGAGATACTTGATCAAAATCTGATCGCTATTTTCTACGAGACATAACGGATCGTTTTTTGAAAAAAAACCACAAGAAAAACGCAATTGCCGAACTCGAAATCGTCGAAATCTCCAAACCTTAAGTAGCGCTTTGAGGTGGCGCCACAGGCATGCGTGATGTGTGTCTGCGCTGAAATTCTATTCATTTGCATATCTCACCTCCGCTAATGCATGTTGTAAACTTCATGTTATTTGCGTGCTCCCTTCATTGGTGTTGCCTTTACGGTGGCCAGCAGTGTATATATTTCATCTTTTAGTATTGTTGTTTAAATAACACGTAGGGAACCTTTGTTTTATCTGTATTATTCAAAAATGTTAGTATTATCAGTATTGCAGTGCAGCGTGCTTATTTAATTAAATACGTTTTAAATTACCAAAAAGCCCAAAATAGAAAAAAAAATTGGCAAGTCGTAGAACATCTAAGTGTACAAAACTACAGTATCTGATATCGTCCTAAGAAAACTTATAAATATTTTCACAAATTTAAAATTTTACTTCTTTCTTCTTACTAACTCTTTCGTTTTGACTGAGAATCAAATCTATAAAATGGAAAAAGTCTTGAAAATTGATAGACTTTTTTATTATCTATGCCAGGATTGAAAATTATTTATTGATCCCTTTATTCTTTATGTAGATATTTTGGAAATACAAAAAGGTTTTGGGGCAATTTTTGTTCAAAGTCAATAAAATAATCACACAATGCCCACAATCAATCACACTATTTTTATTTGCAAAGTATGATTCCTACCTTGACAAATACTTTAGCCGCTCTGTATTTTTATTTAAGAAACGGTATGTTTTAAGAGATTTCCTTTTTTTAAACTAACCTCGAGGTTTCTTTGATACTATTGGAAGTTTTAACTGTCATCTTCTTACAAGCAAACGAAAGATGTAAATGATGATAAATACATTCTTGACCATTAAAAATACATTATCAGGAAATAATTCAAACTATAAAACATTAGTTACTGCATGTAAAAATACCAAAAATAGGTAGTATAAACAACGTGAAATTTACAGGTGATCTGTGTTTAAATAGAGCCTGAAATTGTACACATAACTGGTGTCTCCGGATGCTAAAATGACTGGAAAATCCTCTTAGCGGTTCCTCTTACGAATGTAGTTGAACCTTTGTTGGATAATAGAGAGATATGGATATCATATAATGCTATTTTAAATCAATGTTACTCTTCATCAATCATAGTGGCTGTAGAGTGGTGGCGGCCGAGTCTTTCAGCAATCCCTGGTCAGATGAAAAATAGATGAAAAATCTAGAAAAAGTGCCACATAGATCAACAATCCAACATCCTTTATGTTGAACTCGGTCAGGGCAAGATAGGAAATATACAATCCAGCATTATCTTACTGAAAGGTGACGCATCCAAAGCCTCAAAGATGGAGCACAGACACCTGGCTGATCTAAGAAATGTAGCATAGACTATTTAGATTAAAAAAACATATTGGTTATTCGTGTACCCAGTTGATGACAATACCGTCACACCAGGTGTAGATTCATATGATGATACTGAAAACAGAGCATATGTGTACTCAGTCCCTCCAGATACAGATTCCATCATCAAGATGCTATGCTTAGACCTGGGATTCGTTATGAAAAAGCAACATAGTTCCATTCCAGTCTCTATTTTTTGTCAGACGCACCACTAATGCCATGCTACTGCGTACTGCAGTGTCAAATTAAACCGCTTTTCTGGTCGTCGTGTAGACTGTCTACGCTGTTCTAGAGGCCATCCCACTGTGGGTGTAAACTAGCCCACTTCCTTACCCAAGTTTCTCAATGTGATTGTGCGTACCAGCAAGGCTAACCTCTGACTACATGTCTCTGACTAGGACGTTAGAAATAGGTGGCCTTTGAGATCCCGTGTGAAGTTCTGTTTGACCTTCCTAAGCCCATCAATTCACTATTCGCATTAAAATGGTTGGATTCTGACTAGTACGATTAGCAATATCACGATGACGATGAAATGCAATCTAGATAGGCCACGATCCTGTTACTATCGAATTCTGACACATGCTGAAAGCAATTTTTGTTTTCGTTTTTAAACGGAGGCATAATACGATAGTCTCACATATGACGAAAATTCAAATGCATACTTTCCGAATGAGAAACTCGAAGTATAGTTTTCCTTACGTACAGTGTTTGAGGTGCTGTGTGTCTCTCCTGCTTCTTTTGATTGCGCTGAAATTTTATTTATTTATATGTAAATATAGCCAAGTATTTTCATTTCATGAAAATGTTACGCTTTAATATCATTCCTCCTATATGGTGGTGCAATTTGAAAGAGCGAAGTGCATATGTTGGAATCTAATGTTATATATAAAACCCTGACCACAATTTCGTTCTAAAAGAAAATAATTGAACATATTTCAATTTTTCTTATAAAAAAATTCATTTCATTTTGAAAAAAAAAACCTCACTACTCAAAAGCTAACTTTCTTTAATTGCGTGCAATTCCGTTGATAAATAAAGAGAAATCTGGATATAAATGTACAATGCTTTCCTTTATACAGTTTATTATTTGATTCGTAGTCAGAATTTTAGAATATAAAATTTATTTTAATGTTATTAATACTTTTGATGGTTTCTAAAATTACGTCTCTCTAAATGATTTCAATTATATTTATTTATTCATATACATGCGATTTTACGGAATTACACGCATTTCATTTAAATCAAAATTTAAAGACAATTTAGGCATAAGCAGTTAAAATTTTTATTAAATTAATTTCTTCTAAAATAGTAGATATTTACTTGATCTAATTCCAGTTATACGAAATGGAAACTATAGAGATCACATTTAAACTACAATGTTCGAATTACGCTTTAAAATTAATGCAATTCTTATTAAATAAATTCTCAGATAATTAAATACTGAACTTAAAATAAATCTAATAAGACCCGAAATAAATTGATTCAATGAAATAGTGATTCGAGCAATTCTATTTAAATTGAAAATGTTTAAAATTAGCTTTCTACATCAGTATCAAGGTATAAGAATTTTTCACTGACTTTAGTATTGTAAATAATAGACTCATTTGCAAATTTAAAATTTTCGATACATTAGATAGGTTAAGGCTATATAGAATTTTAAAAATGGAAATACACACACACACTTACACATGTATAGATATTAGTGTTGAAATTGAGATTCAAATTCTAGAGATAATATTCAATTAATTTTAACAATATTTGGAGTTTTCTTATTGTTGTTATAACATTAAAATCTGCATCGTAACAATTTTTATTTATATTTTACTCACACTTAGTTTTGTTCATACAAGTATTTTTATTCCTTGAAGTATTTTATTGCTTATTTTATTATTTTTAAGGTGTTTGGTACATACATATTTTATTTTTTTGTTCGAGATAGTTTTGATTTTTTTTTCTTTAAAAATCTATGTACAAGGAAAATCGCTTAACACGAAACTGTTAGAACTGAAATATTCATTTGTGTTAAAAGAATTTCGTGTTAAAGGATACTGTAAAAAAACATATTCACCAAAACTAAGTTTATTGTAGTACATTTTATTTATACAGATAAGTATATAAGGATGCATTTAATAAAAATGAATTTAAAAAATCCTCCACAAGATCTTAATGAAATTTAATAATATTTAATAATGCCAATATCTTAACAGATTTCCACTTTCGTCTTCTGTTTTTGGTCAACAGCCAGGGACGTCTTAAGACTTCTCTGGGCCCCTACGCAAATGTAGCCCTCCCCCCTATGACCCTTAAAAGCAGACAGTACATAGCATACGTTGTCAAATACTCGTACAAACAATTGCGAGACACAAATAAATGTGTATGACTTACAATCGCTGGAAACGGCTCGACCGACTGTCGCCTTTGGACCGAATGAGTAATGATGGTGCATGGTGGTAGGTCTAAGCCTTAAGCCATTTGGCCCATTCCTTAAGACGTCCTTGTCAACAGCTTTCAAAAGCTCCCTCTTCATTATAAGAGAAATAGAATTTTGGTTTCCCAATGAGCTTTTTGTAATTGTACTCGTAAAAAAATTCTTCTGAAATAGAAAAATCGAGCGAACCAAACTCACTGATTTTTACTCATATTGCGATTTTCTCACCACCGAAATCCAAAGCCAACTGATGAAGGATGGTATTTTTTCTGAGGAGTTTCTAGGGGTGTTGAGTGACAGTAGCTTTGATAAACAAAATTCTCGTGTCACAGGCTATTCCGAGGTTATTTGAAAGCCAAGTTAACACCTCGTTTCTACGAAACACGTGAACCACCTTTCTTTCATTTCACAACCTTCTTAAATCTCGCCAACGAGGCTGGTATTTCCCATATTTCGTTCATTCCCAGAAGGGAAATCTCTTCGTGTTAAGTGACTTTCGTTTTGCGTTAAGAAAAAAAAATACATGAAAATAAGTAGTAGTTTGTCGAGTTGTATCGTTTTGTGTTAACCGAGATTTCGTCTGAAGTGTTTTCGCGTTAAACGTATTTTCCTGTATATACACTATAAAATTTAGCATGAATTAAGATTATTAGTCTTTTTGTTTTATAAAAATCAAATAATACTTGTAAAAGTAAATCCCTGGTTCTCTTTTCAAAGTTTCGATACAAATTTAA
The DNA here is from genome assembly GCA_019973975.1 of Trichonephila clavata. Classification (NCBI taxonomy): domain Eukaryota; kingdom Metazoa; phylum Arthropoda; class Arachnida; order Araneae; family Nephilidae; genus Trichonephila; species Trichonephila clavata. The sequence goes on from BMAO01017183.1 coordinate 55,610, forward strand.
TATTGAATTTTAAAAAAAAATTGATTTTCTTTTCATTACTATGTTTACTCAAGTTTCTAACATTTCAAAAATAAAAATCAATTAAAACATTGATTAGTGTATAAATATGTCAATATTTTAAAATTTTTTAAGGAATTTTAATTTAATGTATTCTCACGCTGGTTTTATCAGTATAACTTTAATAAAACCATCTGAAAAAGTTATTATTTATTTTTGGTATTATTGTAATCGAAAAATGGTATTTGAAAAGGGATGCCTTTCTATGTGTTTTTCTTCTAACATTTATAATATTTATTTTGTAGTTTTATAGTTTTTAGCTACTTATTCATAGTTTTAATTCTAATAATTAATTTCTTAAAATTATGTATAATTTTATCTATACCTATGCATTTCTTAATAATTAGATTTCAAAGTAATAATTATTTTTACTATGTAAAACATTCTTTGTTTTATATTATTATCACATTGTTCAGCTTTTGGACTTTCAATGCAAACTAATTATCTTATAATACTAAAAAAATTTTAATTTAAATTGGTTACTGATGGATGAAATGGTAAATGCCAATTATTGCCAAATAATATCATAAAATGATTATTTCTTGATTCTTCTGTGCCCAAGTCACAAAAGAACAATAATCAATTGTTGATCATTATTTCATTTGAAAAAGGATGTCGTTGAAAAACATCTGTCCTTTTATTCAAGGGTTAATTAACTAAAAACACCTTATAAATCTATTCAGTTAATCTTTAGTGTTATAAGTATTTAAGTTAAATGATAAAATTAAGTAAAATTTATTGAATTTATTTTGGTCTAGTGTATTGTATCAAAAGAGAAAAAAAGGCAAAAATATATACGGAAATATTACATCATTACCCTAACGTATAGGTTTCCAAACCTTTTTGCCTCATAGTCTTCTTGTCAGGTTTTTCGATTTTGAGACCCCTACTTATATACCTAAGTTAAATAAAATGTTTGCAAATCCAACATTTTAAATGTGTTTTTAACAACTGGTCCACAGCTTACTTACTTTAAAAGATTTAAATTTCTAACTGTAGTGAAGCATAGTGTTTAAAACTTAAGAAACACATGCTAATTAATAAATTAAAATTTTACTTATGCATAAAATAATTGTTACATAAAGTAACGGAGCAACAAGCAAATGATTTTAGTGGGAGGGATGAATCTGGGGACTCAATAACAAATTTTCAACATTGGTATTAATCTTGTCTAGTTTAATCCTAAATATCTACTCGGGCAATAGTGTCGTCTTTTCTTCTTCTTTTTTTTTGGCAAGCGCGCTGAAACTTCTTCTTAATCGGAAAAGCAATTACTAACTTTTTCAAGATATTCAATAGTTTGGGATAAATAACAGGAATAACTTTTTTAAGCCAAAATTACTGATATCCGTTTTTAAAAACTTACTTTAAGATCTTTGTTAGCGCCTAATTCTAGTACTCTGATTGATTTTTTTTCAATGTAACCATATGAATTCATTGCTTACTGTAGTAGTTAGGATATTCAAAGCATTTTAAAACCTAGTTTCAAAATCTAAAAAAAAATATTTAAATGATGAACGTAGGTTAAAACGTCTTATACTTGGCAGATTGTTTGTGACGTTGAGATACTGATAAAATTCGCGACGTCCAATATTATTCACCTTTAGCATAATTCTGGCAAGAGACATTGAAATGAGGTCCTTGTTTTAATAAAATGTATGCTGTCGCCGTGTAACTGCAACTTAACATATTTTTATTTAGTAAATAAATATTTTAAATAGGTACGTGGCTTCCACTTGAGTTAATTTCCTTTTAAAATTTAAGTCACGTTCTGGTTTAATGAGAGCTACAATCGTAGGTACCCATTTACACCTCATGGATCCCCAAATTATTTTTTTGCTGACGTGGACCTCTTGTAGGTCGTCATAGACCACTGAGGGTCGATATAGACCACTAACGGATGGGTACTTTTTCCTGCCTCCAAGAACTGAAAAGAGCGAAATATTGTGAAATAGCTTAAAAATGTCCGTATACAATGCTATTACTATAAACAGCATTTGAGCTGGCATAAAACCACGATATTAGTAAACGAACATTTCTAGCTGCAAGTAGAAGTGTTGTTGTGTTCTTATCCTCACTTGATCGAAAAAACCTCTAGATTAAGTCCACGAGCCCGTGCGTTTTTAAACAATGAAGAACTGCAGCAGGACTTGACAGCAGCTGGCTCTTATGGCAACCAATAAAGGCCTAGATGTAGGTAGGAGTGGCTTGGGTCACATTGCAATCCGGACAAGCAGGGTAAACTTTAAGACCCGCCACATGTTGTTGCGTTCGAGTATGTGCACTGCGAAGCTTAGCAAGAATAGTATCATCTTGCCTACTGCTTGTCCCATGCCACGCAGCTCCAGAACGGTTTCCTTCATACCACTCAAGCATGGTGGCCTGCTTCCAACAGGAACTGGTGTCTTTTTTGACCCGGGTAGTAATTTCTGAAAAAGTAAGGCAGCCACAATGTACAGTGAATATGTAAAATATAAGGGAAATTTATAGAAGTGTAACTAATGTCTGAGGAACTTTACAAAAATGATTTAGAGCATATCTGCCTTCAAATGGATTCTTTTATTACAGGGATTGCTGATTAGAGTTTGCGTGGTAAGCATTCATTTAACTATTCCTTAACTGTTAGAGTCGGCTTAAATTAAACTGTTTTATATATTTAATTTATTTAATTGATTATTCACAGTGTAAATAACACATGTTAAATGTTAAATTTAATGTTTATTGAGTAAATATCCCTCTTATTGCTACCTATATGCATTCGTCCCAATCTTACCCACATGATGATCAAGTGTAATTTTACAGTTCTTCCTATTCAACATCTAAATCCTTGATGAAATCGAAGCTTGACTTAAACTGCGCTGATCATGATGATCTTGCTTTTACCACTCAAATAGTAATATAACACTATTATACGCTGCAGAAAACCAGAAGTTATTTTTTAGAATAGATTATGATTAAATCAACACTTAATTTATCTTATTGATTCAGCGTTAACATTAATTCAGTTTGCTAAAGTCAATGACTGTATTTAAAGAATAACTTAATGACACATATAGCGACGTACCTTAGGGAAAGGAGGAATGCAAATACACAGTACAGTCACATAAGCCTATCAGCATAAGATCTGTGTTAACACAATTATCCTAATTTTATGTAACGTTAGTCTTTAGATTGAGAAAAGAAAATCGCTGTGAAGTGTGAGAGATAATCTGTTATTGTAGAAAATCCATTAATTTGTTGTAATCTGAAAGGTCTGTTCAATAATAAATACTTTAGCAAGTTTTGTTTACTTTAAGATAAAGTAATGCAGATGAAGCGTGAACTAAATTTATGTAATTTTTTCTGTGACAAACGAAAATCGCTTTACATTAAAACAGGGGCTACCAATCTAGAAAAGCAGCAACACAGGAATCAAACACAAAATATGCTGATTCCTATTGTTTTGCTCAGTTACTATCAAATGTATGGAAATAAAATGTGTAAAAAATGCTGTTCGTTAATAAGAATTTATTTTCAGACTTCAAAATGCCATACTCAAATTAGTAGAAATGTTTCAGAAAAGGATATTGAGAAAATATGTCTCGACCCGAAGAGTATTTATAAACCCTTATATATCAGCTTGAGAAATGAGCTGTTCCGGAGATAAATCCATGATGCATTATAACAGAGTTTCTCAAACTTTAAACATTTACGATCCAATATTCATTCATAATTTTCATCTAGCCGCCCCCCCCTTCTTCCTTACAATAACAATGTAATGAATTCAAAAATACTATACTTTGTCGCTAAACCACAGTACGGCTTCAACTTCTTAAGTGTCACCGGCGTATATAAACATCTCGCTCTCCCAAAATGTTAATTGCCCGAGGACGTACATATACGTGTTTCTGAAGTACGATATTTCTGTGCACTTCTATCCATAAAATTATTCCGAAGACTTTGGAATGCAATAAAAGGACCTTGATAGTGTTAGGATTTATTTATATCAGAGGATTTCCTTATTTTATGGCAGTTGAATGCAAACAAGGATTTTGTGACCATTGATGAAAGGAAATCGAAACTCCACTATAACTGGGTAAAAAATGTACGACACGTATTTTTTGGGTATTGAGTTTGATAGAGGGTTTAATATATATAGAATAAAATCCAAACATATAGTTTATACTATTTTGAACAATTTTCCACGTTTTAAATTTCCTGCTTATAGCATCTTCCCCCATGTTACGGCCCAAGTGAAATAGTTATCATACGTATGTAGCCCGGCGGAAAAAAGGTTGAGTACTCCTGTTCTGATGGAATATTTAAAGTGTCCATACACTGAATTTTCAAACGTATAGCGACATAATGGAAAAAACAGCTGTTGTATCAGATTTCGATTAAGGTCATATCTCAATGGCTTCGTGCTCTACAGCGTTGGTTCCCAAAACGGCACATTTTCTGTGCTGCTTACATGCAGCAATTGTGAGAACCTATCGAAAAAAGTGTGTGGACGGTGAAAGGATAAGTTGGCGACAAGCGGATTTTCTTCTATGTAGCTTTAATCCAAAGGAGAGTGGATATAGTTACGTATTGCTTCTCAGGATCAAAGAGCTGCAACGGCTGATATCACCAGCAGTTACAACAGTGGTGACCAGTACAGAGTGCCTTGAAAGTGATGCTACACTGCTGCATACGGAAATATGCAGGTGGAACCATAATTGTCATTTTGCGCTTATTATATTGTAATAAGCGCACCCCCCCCCCCTTCCCGTCTACCCTGAGACCCAATTAAAGGTGTGTAAGGAAGTAAAGGATGATTCGACATGATAATTTCCAATTATTTTATTTAGCACTTAAATCAACTCAAAAAACAATAATTCAATGCAACACAATAAATAGGACGTTCCAATCAGTCAACAGAGGGAGGGGACGAGAGTCACGTTTAGGGAGAATACATCTAATAAATAAACCCCTTTAAAATAATCGATCTACTACCATAATATTAATTTCCACGGTAGATTTGTTACTATTGGCCACTTAACCTCTTTAATACTTTAAATATCAAACGTAATATGAAGGTGAAAATACCTGAACTGTACACAGTCTTCTTATTAATTAAGGCTTAATCCTTCAAGTATCACCTTCCTGTCTTTAATCTCTCACACTGACTTTCTAACTTATTTTTCGGTATTCTTTTTTTTTTTTTTGCATCTCACTTGCCACCTTTAGTTAACTAACGTTCTAACCATCTCACTTTCTAACTCACTCACCAACGTTCTACTATCTTTCTAGTAAGAGAACCGGGACTATTTGCAAATCACGTCTTCTTCTTAGGAGAAGGTTGATAATTTTTAATAGCCCCAAAGATTTCTCAAGAGGTTTAGTGTAAGGACGTGTACAGATCCGTCACAATATAATATCGCCAACATTGTTTGCAATTGGCCGCTGAATAATTGGCTTTGAAACATTTGCTGGATACAGTTGAAAGCCACAAAACAAAGAGCATGGACACAAGGAATAAATATTTAATCCTGTACTGCATTACATATGCTGTTCTTTGACCATATATGCTTAAATTATACACTCTTTTCTTTAATTACTTTTTGAAAGGTTATTTTAGTTGAAAGCTTAAATAGTAGTAGTTTAATGCTACAGACATTGAAATGGTACTATTATACCTTTCAAAGTCTGGATCTTAAGTACGACGACTGGCACACAAACATAATATTTTAAGGTTATTTATACTAGAGACATCAATGAATATGTAGCGCCTTCAAACTTAATACCAGTTTCCGAAATTATTTTTTAACATTGGTTTGTCCCAATTGTAGAATGAGTCTCAAAATACCAACTAATTCTAAAGATTTTCTCAGCAAAAAATATAAATCTATATAAACCTTCCAACACTAAAGAAAGGGAAAAACAGCACAGATTGCTTTATAAATTTGCCAAGTTTCATAAAATAGTTTGATAAACATTTAGTCCAGCCAAATCATGATTATCACAAAAAACTGCCTTTTACATTCAAGCACAGTCGATATTGTAGTAATTTTTTGCGAGGACAGCGATTCTCATTCATATGTTTGCTAGCAAATACATTCATAATGAACAAGTAGAAAAAAATGTCTAATACATATTATTTGTCACATTTTCAACTTTTTATTCATCTATACAGTTGAGTTTTCTACATGATTTTCCGAATTGTGAATAAGGTTCTATATTTCCTTCCATACAAATGTTTCTTAAGTTGGAATAATTACTGATCTGAAAAAAACACACAGGCATAAAGTACGACATTTTGTTCTTGATGTATACATTTTCCTAGAAATAAGAAAGCGAAATCTAACCAAGAAAAGTATCATTTCGTTGGAAAAATATATGCATATAATAGTAAAAATGACATTTACTTATTCCTCATATTCTTTGTCATTTGTGGATTGAAAGTAGATGGAAGTTAAAACTCAGCTGCATAAATATATAAATATTTTTAAATTTAAATATCTCCCATGTATTATGCATGAGTCAGAGATATCGAACTGATATATATGTCTGGCATCTGCGCATCTGTCTAAACTCGTATCGAATTTATTGATAAGTTGTTCCATTTTGACAAATACTCATAAAAACAGATTTTAATTTTTTGATAAAAAAAATGCTTGTATTTGAAATTTTGTGAAGAAAAAATGGTCTTAATATTTTAAAGTAATTGCTAAAATTGTACATCCTTTAAAAACAATGAAGATATTAAAAACTTTTAAAGTGTTTGCTCAAAAATTTACAGTTTTCGTTGATCTTAAAAAAAATGATTCATCGTAATCTGTTGAACGTAAGTCTATAAGCAAATTTCTTAGTACATGATCATGTTCGCTCAATCTCAGTGCTTAATAGTCTGATTAAAGCAAAAATATATTTAAAATTTGATCAGAAATAAACATATGTACTATTTGAAAATACAATTAAAATTATTTGCATTATGTAAATATTTTGATACTCGAGAGAGGGAAGTATATTTAATGCAAACTTCTTAAATATGGGTGATTAAGAAATTTAATTGAATTAAATATCAAGAAACATTTTTAAAAAAGTATTTATTCCTATGCATTGTGGTCTCAACCAAAAGGATCTATAACCTTTTTCGGGAACTAAGGACATCTCAACGGTCATAGTTTCGAATGGGAAAGTTCGAAGACCGAACAATGCAACACTTTTCTGAGGCAAGTGAACCTTTGTCCTCCCTTTATCCAGCCAAGAGAGAGGTGAACGGCGCAATTCCCAAGTCAATCTCCGGCTTCAAATTCCGCCACAAGGGGGGGGGACAAGGACCAATGACCAAATAGTAACCCCAACTGAATTCAGACAGAAGTAATTCAGCGACACGAGAGGCATGGAAAGGTTTGACGTGTTCCATCTTTAAAGATATAAAGAAACCCAAACGTTTCAGAAATGCTTCAACAGGCTTTCACACTCTGAAATGTTTCTACACGCTTTAACACTCAAGGACGCTCCAACACAGACTCTCCAAGATACTTTCAGAGTTTCTCTCAACCTGGTTTCCAAATTGGTTTGTATGCTTTCACATTTATATTGTGACCTATCAAGATTCTAGAATACAAACATTACAATGTCGGCCTAACGCAGCCTTATTATAAGTAATACTGCATTAACAGCAACTAACAGTGTCGTGCCTTAACACATATAATCTGAACACATGCTATTGTTTAAAATGCATGTGTTTGATTTTAAATTATAAAAAGATAGTTATTGCGTATTTTAAAATACACCTCATCTAAATAGGCTGGGTAACGATATTCCTTACTTTTTCCTTCAAAGTAGAAATATTATGTTTTATGCATTAAAAAATTCATTAAATGCAATATTCTAAATATTTTTTTGGTTAAACGGGTTGGTTAAAGAACATGAGAATGCGTGTATGCGTGTGATACATAAAAAATCCATTTAATTTAAATTTTTATTCTATATAATCTAAGTTACGAGTAACTTTAGTTAAAAGATATTAAGAAATTCTTCATACTTCAAATTTCAATAACGCTGGTACGTTCAGAACTATCAGTATATGTTTTTGCATATGGCTTTACTGGAAGGTTCAATCTTAACGTATAAAAAATCTCAATTATCCCAAAAAAGTAATGCTAAATAATAAAAAAAGAACAAGCATTTAAAGTGAGAACCATGACAAATTAACATGGGAACAAAAGAAAGAGTTAAAAAGTTAAGCAACTCAAAAGGGGGCATAAGAAATGTAGTACTTATAATATGTTCATAAAAGTTCTGGAATTCCAGAATAGTTTGCTTATCTCATCACGTTTTTGAGACTTCATATCTAGTCATATAAAAGATGCCCTGTATTCATGATGCCCGAATTACAAATTTTACATATTGTAGATGGAAGGATCTGTAGCGGTACCATCTATATAAGCCAGTAACTACCTCCCACCATGTGTCATCGTGGAGTGTCATGTTACTGGCTATAACTCATAGTCACCGTTCTAATCTTGCTCATTGTACCTGCTGAACTCAGAAAGACGCAACGTTCTGAACTGTCGTGGCGCCATCTACTGCAAGAAGGCAGCAAAGTCGTCAAAACTCACTTGACGCAGCAAAGTCGTCTCACATATGAGCAATGAACAAAGTCGTCCCTATTTTATTAAGATGATGTGCCAGGCAATCATGGCCTGTTTGCAGTCTGAAGTTTGCGACAGCCTCTTTATAGGGCTTTTGATAAGCCTTTTCAAAGTTTCTTGGATATTAGCCCAGGATTCGCCTGATGATTTTGCGGCCTGGTTAGATTTAAGAATATCGACTAATTTCTCAAAAATATATTTTAAGTGACTCTGGAGGAAGTGATTTGTTGTTTTGTGGCTCAAGTGTTCCTCTCATGGCTAGTAAGTTTGCCTTTTCGTTACCGTCGATACTTACATGCAAAGAGATTCATTGGAAACCTATTTTTATTTACAAAATAAATATCCTGATCCTGAATGGACTCAAATTTACACTGATCGCTCTAAAATATAAGACAGCACTGGAGATGGAGAATACAATATTTTCCCAATGTACTCCTGTGGGACACTTCATGTCCAATATTTATGCAGAGATCCTTGCAATTTCACTAGCTCTGGAAAACCTCAAGATAAAGATTGATTGTTTCTCTAAGGCAATTATTTTAGTTGATTCCAAAGGAGCCATCCAGGCTACAGCTACAAATTATGTCTATCATTATATGTTTCTTATAAGATATTTTGATATTTCAGATATTTCTTTTGAAGTGCAAATGAATAAATATCAAATGTAATAAAAATAATTCAAAATAATAAAATTAATTAAATATCAATTATTTCTTGTAAATGTGCTATATAGAAATAAACAAAAGTTTTTAGTACTGCTTATTTTGTGTGTATTTAATCTTATCAATCTTGAAAAATTAATAATAAATAATAATGCAGTCAGTCGTTAGTTTATAAAATTTAATATCGAAAGCGTAACACGTTACAGAAAATAATTTAAATAAATAATTATCTTTAAAAATGCTATTTGATAGCATTTGGAAAAACTTTTTTAAATAATAGTTTCTTTGTGTGTGCTTTTCCTAAATTTTATTTTAATTGCATTTAAAAGCTGCTTAGTATTTTAGATCCAATGCTTGACCTTTTCTTAAATTTATTTTCGCATTTTTTTTTTCGAAAATTTTATTTTACACAGCAGGCTAAAATAATTAAATGCAGATTATCTTATCAATAAACAGCATGCGAAACTATTTTTCTTCTCTACTCATTATTCATCTTCACTTTAAGTCGTAAAAATGACCAAAAATAATAGCTTTTAAATTCAATTTGTATTCCAAAGAAATTCCGTGTTGAACATTTAGTTAAGAGGAGCTAAAGAAGGATTTTCTGAAATAAATTAGAATAGTTTCTGTGAAAAAATCTTCCTTTGAATACAAATTACCACGTTAAACCTTTCACCATATAAAAACATTTCTTTAAGTTCTTTTGATAAAAATACTGAGGTGAAAATTTTAATTGAATAAAGAGTAAACATTTTTGAGGACTACAACATTTTTTTTTAAATCAGACATGTAATAAATTAGTTTTCACAAAGTAGAAGTAACTATTTTAAAATAGAGACAGGAAACGACTGCAGATTATTTTTAAATTTAGTCTCTTTTGTTGCATGCATGTAAAAAATTCCTAGAATGATTGTAGATATGCTGACGTGTTGTAAATTAAGGGGACACAGTACGATTCAAATGAGAAAAATCAATCAAAAATAAATTTAATTTTTTAGCTTAAATTATGCTTTATAAAGTTTTTTATAACCTCTCAAAATTTGAAAGCCCTAATCTTAAAAAACGCAGGATTATGATAGCTGTTACGTTCATTTTTATTCACATCCCTATGGCAAATCAAAACTTTAAACTTGCTTATCTCGGAAAGATAAAATAACTAGTTTGTCTTCATGTAAAATGCTAAGGCCTTTTTTTCTATTATGCCTAATGCTTTGAATTTTTTTACCTATTGCTAATAATCCATACAACAAAATTTGGTATACATTTCTGAATCACAAAACAATACTTATTTTTTAAAAAAATAATTGAAATTAGAATTTGTTTAATTTATATTTTTTCAATAAGCATTCATAAAAAGAAGTATTGTACGAATACCAATCATGTTATCGCAAAACCCATACCAGCTTTTATTATGCATAGTTTGATGAACTTGTAAATCAAATTTTATGCGTATATATAAGTTTTTGTAGGAGGAGTAGCATTTTAAAATTCTCTCACATATTTTAAGAATTTTCATTAAAAAATTAAATGGTTAGCTTTTTATGAAGTTTTGAGCACAAAATCTGTTTTACATGGTATACACACATAGGAGGCAACCAAAAAATTGTGAAAATCCTTATATTAAAAACTTTTGCTTATAAATCCCCTTAAATGTTAAAAGAATAGATGGCGCTGCAAGTCATGTGTGAGAGATATACTTTGCTTAGCTTGTAGATTCAGAGTTATGTAATGTTCTTTGTTATGTTGCATGGTTTCTGTGTTGTCTAAGAAGTAACGAAAATGCCTAAGAGAATGGACTGAATCAGTGGAATGATATAAAAAATATATTGGATATAAGCGTCTATCTGTCCTATGGAGTTATGGAATTAAGAATTATGGAATTAGAACATTACGTATTACAATTTATTTCAGTCGCTTCTCGCAGATGATACAAAAAATCTCCTTACAGTGATATTTGGCTTAGTTACTTTACGTTAAACAATTATACTGAGTATTAATTGCATTTCTCAGAGAACCAAGGAATTTAATCAGATCTATTAGTCACAATCATCACACTATCTCTCTAAATATACGGGGTGATTCGCTTCTAGAAGGACAAACTTGCAAGGTAAGTAGGAATCACAAGGAAGTGCAGGGTTGCAAATGCCGTTGCAAGCTATGGTGCAAAGAAGAAGAGAGAAAGAACAGAAACAGCAACCCTGTAAAGGGACAGAAGCCATTTTATTAAACAGTTGCATTTGAATAGGTGTTTGAAGGTACGACCCAAAACCGTCTAGCAAGCAATTCTGACTGTTGTATTGCGGTAGATAGCTCTGAACGTAAGGTTTCGTGAACACAAATCCTGCTGGCAGTCGCAATTTGCAATATGTTTTCCGAAGTGGTATGATGAACTCATATTTAAACGAGGAACCGTCGACATGCTGAGAGTTTATGGAGATGCAGATTATAACAGGCATTTCGCTCGGTGGTTGTACCAGGAACGCTCCCGAACAGGCGTGTTCCACATCACACGAGGTTCGTAAGTGTAAACAAAAGGTTATTTAAGGCTGGTTCTTTAACAGGTTAACTGGTTCTTTTTGGTGTGTGAGACACCCGTTCCTTTCTTCAAAGATCTCATTACTTGAATATCTGTAGCTACAGGGAGGATAAGTGACGTGCCAGGAATCTCTCAGAACATAAGGAGTTCCGTGCAGCGTCACCTGCCAGACGACTTCTAGTAATTTTGAACTCATATTGTAGTACACCCTTTCAATAAAATGTTTTCTGTCTCAGGGCATTTGCAACCCTGCATTTTTATGTGATCTTAAGTCGTCTCTTTACCCTTACACACCCTTCACGTTTGTCAATCGTGTATCATGTTTGCATCGTCAGAGCTCAGGTGTCTCCATCTGTGGAGGAAACTGGGAGTCAATATTACCTACGGTGATTGTATACATCTATAGGGTGCCGCACTAAAAAGGGATACCAGGTCCCAGGAAATTTACTAGGCCTGCAATGGTAAAACACCAATCCGCAGCTCAATAGAAATTTTTAAAAAAATGTCTGAATGGTGTGATAACATTATTTTATTTCAGTTAAACCAGGCTATTTATTTTTTCCCACATAGCTATAACTATTTATAGCTGTATATCTATTATTCTTTTTATTACTATCTTGATTCCCGTCAAGTCAAATGCATTGAATAACTGTAAAATTGTCATGCAACATGATGTTTCTTTTCAGATATATAAAAGTTTTATATTTTTCAAACTTTTTTTATACTATAGAAAAACAGGGTATATAAGGCTTGCATTAAATGAATACATGCAATGCATCAAATATAAAATATTTTTACTATTTGTACTTGAATTTTTGGTGAACATACGTTGTATGCAAAATATTTGAAGAAAAAGAGGTTATATTTAGAGTATTAAGAAGGCATGTGTGTGATATAATAAAGGGTATTTTGTATTTATAAATAAGACATGCTCAATACATTTAATTTTGTTACTGTTGTTATTTAAAATTCTGGCGTAAATGAAAATGATCAGTTTTTGAAAGATTAAAGAATATGTGTCATTGAAAAGCATATTTTTAAGTTATTCAATCTTTGAGCTAATAGAGAATTTTAATCCTGAGTGTTTTTTTATCCCAATAAGTTTGTTTTTAATTGTAATATATTTATAATAATGATTTATTACTGTTATATGTTTAATTTACTAATAATATAATTGTAAGTTTATAAAAAATAATTTATTTAACTCGAAAAAGAATTGGTAAATAAAGGAAACTAAAAGAGAAAAAGAAAACTTATAATTGCTTTTATTTATTTTTGCATCGAACCATGAAAAAAACTTGTGTAATAAATACAAGTTGGAAATGAATATATTTATACTCCCACAGCACTAATTAATAAAAAATAGCAATTAGTTTCCGAGAAAAATAACTTCCTAAGCCTTTTTACGTGTTTTTACTTGATTTAATCTTATAATGTGTAAGAAATCTCAAGAACAGGTTGAGTATAATCGGATTAAATCAGATACTCAGCAGACAAAAAATTAAATAGAAATAAAACTATTTTTAGTCTCATAATATTCAATTCAATTAATTCTGATTTAGCCAAATATAATTACAAACATTTTCTGTGACATTAAAAAACTGTTAATATGACTCAAATATTTACTTTTATCGTTACAGATGGTTTCTAAAAAATACATTTTTGAAGTTGTAACTATCATTAATATATTAAATTTGCTTCAACTGGTGCTTAAGCTATAATTAATGTTTATTCTATCTCTTATGTGTCATAAACATTGGAGGAAATTGTGCATAATTAATATTATGCATAATATTTTCTCTTATCATTTTATCGTAAATTAAAGCAATTTTTGATATTGGTGGTTCATTTTAATATAAATATTTTTAGTGCATTATTAATAAAATCATATGCTTGAAAATAATTTTTCTGTTGGGAATGTATACATTTTAATAACATGTTTCAATTTAATTATTAGAAATTTTAAATTCAGACTAAGATTTAAAAAAATACTTCCAGCAAAAGAATCAATGTTAGTTTCACGAGCGTCGGTTTATGCAGATATTTATATTAAATTTGATTAATTTTTAATTAATATTTGATTATTTATTTTTGCTGTTCCATTTAAAATTGTTCTTTTCACTGTTAGTCATGTTAATGTACCATGTTATTTTTGAACGAATAAATTACTGATAAATTTTTAAATTATCAACTTTCTTAAGTTTTATGTTAGTTATTAGGTGTATATATATAGAGAGAGAGAGCCAGACGTTGCACGGGCTTTTTGGGTATATAACTTTTTGCTCATGAAAATTTCCCCTTCCCCTCTCGATGCCAACCCTTCCTGGTGTGTGTAATTTCTACATTAATGTCATTAAACTACCTTTTTTCGAAATTTCTTCCACATATTTGCCCCGACGGACGCGTCTGTTTCCCCTTCGCTTAGCCCAACTTTATCCGTTTTTTTCCAGGTTTATCACTTTATCCCTACTGAAATTTTCATATTCCTTTACTTCTGGGTGTGTGTGTCTGCGGGATGTGAAGGATTTCTATGTTTATGCCATTAAAATTCCCTTTTCCAAAATTTCTTCTACTTCTTTCCTTTGTCAGACAGGTTTACTTTCTTTCTGCTGAGCCCGGTGGTACACGAGATTTTTCGAGGATGAAACTCTTTTTTTCCTCCAGGTATAAGATCTTTCTTCACATTATCGTAACTATCATAAAACTCTAGAAAGTTGTTAGTTTAAAAATAACTGAAAAAATGTTGTGATTGTGGTTTCCGTTGTATACATTGTTCGTTAAAATGCATGTTATACATAGAAAATTTTCCTTTTTGATAACTTTCAAATTTATTATACAATTCAAGATTAGTCAAGATTTATGATTGGTTATTTTTTGGTATTATTTGCCCTTTTATAACTTGGCTCTATATTATTAAACGAGTTTTTTTTTAATTTTTAAAACAATCTCTTTTTTTGAGTATTAACCTGCGACCGCAATTGCTGAGATAACCTAGGGTTGTCTACTCGTAACCAGCGATTTTATCTGTCAAATCCTGTATTCGGCTGTTAAAGTTAATAAAGACCCGAGGAATAGAAGGGTTGAGGCACGTTAAATTGATCGAGTTTTAAGGGGATAATCGTGGTGTGGAAATTTTAAGACTGAAGTTCACGAGCAGGTACCGGCCTCGCCAATTGGCTGTAATTCAAATCTAAGAAAAAAATCTCTTCGCCAATAGCCCTCGTGTTGCTCCGAAGTGTATCTTTAATGAACTATCGCGGTGAGCTTTGTTCCTGATAAATTCCACAAAAATAGCTTTTAGCGTAAAAATAAATTAATTTCTAGGGATGTACAGCATATTATGATTAATTTGAGCATAATTAATTGAGTACATTAATATGTTAGATTTAATTACATTAAATTGGTTTAACACTAAATTAGTATTGTTAAGGAAATCGTATTCTGTTAAATTCCATGAAGCTTTCCTGGTATAGGTTTAGATTATTTATATATGTTAAGATAGATATTATATCAAAATTCTTATTTAGATCCAAAAATTTTCTTGTATTACTTTTTTAATTTTAATTTACTGTAACAGAGTTTAATACTAGCGTTAAGGTACAGTTTTAAGTCCTTCACCTATAACTACGCTTCCTTAAAATGTACATTTGATAAAATGTCATCATCTCTTATATTGCTATACTCCAAAGAGTTTCTATTTTGAGGCAAGTCAATTTCCATTCTAACTTTTGAAGCGCATGACATTAGTTAAACAGTGCAACGGAAATAAAAAAAATCTAAGAAAACACGAAATGTTAAGAAAGTACTTCAGAGCAAATGTAAGCGAACTTCGTAATTGAAAATGAGTCTATTTTATAAATATAGTAATATGACACACTTGAAATATCAATTGAATATTTTTATGAATAGAATTAAATTTTGATGTCAGTCTTTTGTTGATTTCTACTATTTAAATGCAAGTACATTTGTTGAAATAATCTGCAATGGTTACGCTACAATTATTGCTAAGCGATGGGCATTATTATTAACCAAAATAATAAAGATCTTTATTTCCAGCTACTTAAACCTTCAAAGCAATGCGCTATGCAGTAAATAAATTGATTCTTCACTGGAAAATGTTAGATATCGTTAATCTATACTTATAAATGGAAATTTCCAAAATTCTCAATAAAGTTGATTCACCAGAATGAATAGATAATTCACAAAAATGTTTTCCAATAGTTTCAGTAGAAATACATGTTTTTGACAAAGCTGAAGTATTCAATTTAAAGGATTCTTTTGAAAGATCAGAGACTAAAAGAAAAACAAATCAATAAGCCTTCTTTGTGTATTTGAAAGAGTATTGAAATTAAATATAGCTGAACCACTTATTGGAGGTTTGTGTCATTGTGTAAGAATAAATAAAATTTGAAACCTAATTTTTCATCATTGATTTGCTTAAAATTTGTATACGGTGGGATTTAAAATGAAAATATTTAACATGAAGATTCTTGCAAATGTTTTGTGCTTGTAACTTATGTGTTTAGAATATGTAATACATTATATTTACTTAAATTTCATAAAAAAAACTAGCTATGTAATTATTTTTTAATTTCTTGAAAGATTTTAAAAAGGGTCCTACAGTTGTTATCATTAAAATACGAAATTTGATGTAGAAGTATGTCAAACTATGTACGACAAAAGTTATTTTTGTGGCAACGTTATCGAAGCTCATAAAATATCTATTTTCTTGAATGTTTATTTAAAAAAACGAGTCTTACAGTAGTCGCATATGATGTGTATCATCTGACTTGTTATCGTGGTAAATACGCAATAGTGACTTTAATCCCGAAAAAAATGAATCGGGTATGACTGGAAATAATTTTCTATCGAATAATTATATCTTTAATGAAAATTTTATTTAATTAACACAAGGAGTAATGCAGTTTTTTAACAAAAATATTTATTCTTGTTCAATTTGGGGAAGAGCGGAGACAATAGATTTATGAAGACTAAAGTATGACACATATACTTGTGATTTCAAATCATTGAAAAACGGCGTCAATAACAGTACCACTGTTAGTTCTCGAAACATTTCGATTTGTGTTCATTTCGAGCTTGAGTTCATCTTTCAGAAAAGTTATGAGCGGCTCAGCTTCGGGCAAACTGAAGTTAACGTTAAAATCACCACTCAAAATCATGGGAAGCTAGTGATAGTTTTTTTTTAAAAAAAAAAAAAGAGCAGAACCACTTTCGGTATACGTTAAAGTGCAAAATGCAGTAAATCTTTAATTTTTTTAACTGTTTGATTCGGAGAAATGTATGCGACCACCAAAATGACTGTTTGTCCATTTTCAAATAAGCATTCTGCCACACATATGTCCCCAATATATTGACCAACCATACCCAGAGCTATGAAACAATCTTTTATATTTATATCTCAATTATGAGAGAAATTATCGCAAGTTCGACTTGCTTGGTGGTCAAGGCGCCAGGACCCCGGTGCACGGCACCACCTAGCCCATTGGTAGTTACGCCACTGTACTTTATTAAATTTATATAAGTTTTTTTTGTTACATGTCTGTAAATAGTTTTTCAATAGTTCTGTTCAATACTTTCTGTTCAATAGTTTTTAAATAAAACTATTGAACAGAATCGGAAATAAAGAACTGTTCTGAAATATTTCAGGAAAGAGAATAATTTAAATCACATTACACTATTCATTCCATTATTCTTTTTAATTTCTCTTTTTATTAGACTGTTTAAAAAAGTATTTTGATGCAATTTAATATTGAGGAATATCACAGAAAATTATTTTGAATGAATAGAAATATATATAAAGGTTTCTGTCTTAACTAAAACTGATATTTTTATAAAATTAATTACTGTACAAAATTCGGAATATTCCTTATTTCGTACTCATTGAAGATATTTAATTATCATTGTAGATCTAACAAATGAAAAACTGATGTTCCTCAGACAGAAACGAAACAGCGTAAAAAAAGCAGTTTCTTTGTATAACTAGAATGTCCGTCAGTTTTTATTTACGTGAAACATGGGTTGGGGGGCCAGTAAAAGAGGGGTCAGTTGTCATATAAATAGTCTTAAAGCTGGTTGTAAACTGGACCCTCAAAGAACAAAAATAGAATGGGAAAGTTCCTGTCTCGAGCTCGGATTGCACTAGGAAACAAACAGAATATCTCTCTCAACTGTTGTAGAAGAGACTTGTATGATTCTGTGATACCATTTTCTTTCATCATGACAGCTGTCAGAACATAATCATCAGAAAATGGAATAAAGTAAACGCAAATTTGGAGAAATAATAGCATGGGGAAAAAATGTTTATTTCAAAGTAGAGAAAATATAGAAAATTAAGAAAAAAAGGAATATAACTGATCTTTTATGAAGGAACTATTTACCTTCGATCATTAAGACCAGCACTACACGAGTACTTGGCCTTTCCTTTAGAAACGCCCATTCCCCCCTCCCAAAAGAGGGCGCTTTCATTGCTTTAGAGTTGGGATTTCTGTCTACGGGACCCTAATTGCTACTAAAGTTGGACCCCGAGACGAGGCTAGCGAAGAGACATCCCCAAGGCGCTAAATTGGTCAAATCAAACAGCGCACTCTTCCCCCGACTTCCTGTTACGCATTTCCGTCCCTTTTCACGAAATCACTCCAACAAATATCTAACAACCGAGAGCAAAGATGTTACACATCAAAAACTTTATAAAATAAATAATTTTTTAATTTAACAAAATTAAAAAATAGGTATTTGTTTATTTTCAAATTGGATAGCAACGTTTGTTAGATACAGTTAACGCAATAGCTAGAAAAATATGATAACATTTGTTGGTATAGGAATTGAACTGTCTTTAAATCAAGAAACACTTGTAACTTTTTTGTTACAAAAAATTGGAACGAACATAATAGTTATCATAGCTCTAGGCTTTATTTTAACAATTAAAAATTTGAAAAGTGAATTACACGTCCTAAGAATTCTCACCAATTACAGTATTCTTACAAAATAAACTTAATGAAAAAGTAGCACAAGAGCCACAGAAAATAACCCGAAACAAATAAAAAAAGATTCTCATTATCTCTATTTACCTAATAATTCAACTAAGAATTAAAACATAGCATAAACTTTAAAACCAAAACAATAATCAAGGATTATTAGAAATAAAAAAGAATTTTCAAGGTTATTGCGTCTAATAAGTAATATTGAAAAAATATTTGTTGCAGAAAAATAATTTAGATAGTTTTTATATATTTGTATTAAATGTTTGTAATTATTTTTAAAAATTAAATAGAGTAAACGTTTACTATTCTGCTTTTTATATTACATGCTCATGTCCCACTGAAATCTATTACAATTAAAATTCTGTAACATAAAAATCAATAATTATATTTCGAACCTTTTCAAAAGTATGTAAGAAAACATTACGATTCCGCACAAAATTGTTATACAATAAAATGAACGAAAAAACATTAGACTAAATATTCTTTCCTAATCATTGAGGAAAATAAAAATTCAAGTTGCAATGATGTGAGGCATGGATTCATGGCAGGTCATCCTGGGGTCAGTTTTCGACAGAATTACGGCTCGCATATCTCTGATCTGACTCCAAGTTGTTGACACACTTCTTGGTCAGAATGGTCAACAAATATTTCACCAATCAAAATTGTACGAAACTTGTTAAGCTTCAAGAATCGAGCACACCCAAGAGATCGCAAGACTATAGAGAGTAGTTATGGATGGCGTTGCAAAGTGTATTTTGGATGTGATTAGTAATATTTGCACAACGACATTAGTAAACATGCATCATTGCAAAGCGGGCGAACAACAAATATTTATTTTTATATTAAATGTTCCATTGGTAGCCACTGGTGGGTCTTACGGCTTTAAATTTTTAACTATTTCAATATTTATGTATGGGCATTACACGTATTTAGTTAAGATAAAAATAGTTGGTTACGTTCCTTGTGCAGTTTTTTTTTCTTTCAAATCAGTGTAATTTCAATAATCAGATTTTTTTGTTATATTTCAAATAGCATTTATCTAATCTATGTTCGAAAAGAACTTGGCAGAATTTACATTTGTGACTAAGTTAAATGTAGTAACTGTTAAAGATTCTACTCAATTGAAGGACTTTTTTTAATTGAAAACATTTTTAACATAAAACATAAAAATAAATATATGTATATAGTTTTTTAACGAAATGTATATACTTTTTTTAAGGATAAGGTTTCTCATATTTGTGATTCTCGCCATTTTTAAGTGCAATCTTACGAATTTCTGTTTCGAATAATGTAGCAAAAATTTCTCTAAGATTGAAGAATACTTTACATTTTAATTTCTTAAAAAGGTAAGATTTTAAAATTTTGAAATCCCTAAAAAGGATAATTTAAAAATATATCATTTTTTCCTAAAAATAAGTCGTAACTTCAATACTTTACAGCATATTTTCAAACACTAACAACACAGAAACATTTGTATGTACAGGTTTAGTTATGGAATTAATTATTTCAAGTATTATTATTTACACTCAGAATGCGTTTCCTATAGTAATTCTTAAATCATATTGAAATTACAAGCAACATAGTGCAGAATTTTAACTAAACGAATAGAGTTAAGATAATTTTATAATTAATTAAAAGAATTTTAACAAATGAATATAAATTAAATCAACATAACTGTAACTATTCAAGGAAAATTATTCGATTTTATATCCTTAATATATAAACTTTCTATAAGTAATTCTTTTTTTTTTAAAAAAAAAAACTCCTTATTATTTGATTTTCAAGCAAAAATAAATAAAAAAAAAAAACATCTTAAAAGTTTCAAATAAAGATGTGCAGTCAACTCGAGTTTAATTTCCGGGTAACAACTAAGAAGTCAAAAGCTTAGAGTGGTTGATATTTTACGGTATATCTTACTACTGTCTATCTGTTCATCCATAAAATTCGGTTGCAGTGCTTCAGGTAAGTCTCAAATAACTGAGAATCTAAATTGCCAAAATAAGTATGCAACATAAAAATTAATAAGGTATATTTTTATTTATTTGTATGTTAAATATAACAACAAGAGTAACATTTAAAAAGTTTAAACCGTCTGAACTGCATTCATGTCCAAAATTAAGGTTACAAACATAACATCTGTGAAAACCGATGAACTATTCACTGTTTTGCCATAAAATTAGGCCCAGAGACATATTACAATGTCAGAAAGAATACAACAACATATTAATATGGAAGAGATTTTAATTGTAAATTAAGATACAAGTCACATCAAAAAGTGTAAACTGTAAAATGCCATACAAGCCTCACAACGAGCTGCTATACTGTTTATGAGGGTATCAATAAGTATTTGTGTCAACAAAACCCCTTTTTCCCACAAGTGGAACTTTTATTTCCCCCTGAGTGGTGGTGGTTGGGGGTGTAGGAGGGAAGCGCTATGCTGAGAAATGACTTTTCCTAGACTATCCCAAACATATTCAACAGAAATTGGATCCGGAGATCTCCAGTGTCACTCCATACGGTGAATATCCGCTTCTTCATGAAATTCATTAACAATGTGAGTTCTGTGGGGCCGCTCATTATCGTCTATAAAAATGTAATCCGTGCCCATATCACCTAGAAAAACGACAAATAGGCTTCCTGGATATCATCCCTATACAGTTGTGAGTTGATAGTCCCGCATTTAAAAAGTACAGTGATGTACGATTGTTCAATATTATGCAACCACACACAAGGTTTCCTTTGTCACCAAATCTGTCGAGTTATGTTACGTAGGAAGACTGAAAGATAGCTCCAATTCTCTCCAGCTGAAAACTCGAGGATATTCACATTTTCTGGTACATTTTGACTCATCACTGAAAAGAACACGCCCTTTTGATCCACGTCTACAACTAACGTTTTCAGCTTCACAATACCTGATCTTTCCTTCTGAATGCAGTGAAAAAGACACACCAGACCGGACGCTAGGCGTAAAGGCAAGTCTATGCAAGACGATTGTTGACTGATCTGGTTCTAGATTAATTCTTCTTCCAGACACAGCTGAGCGACCATTGTTCGCCTATATAGTCGAGCGCTTATTGACAAGAAGTCATCCTGTAAAGGCATCGATTCTCAGTGGTGACCTTGAACGAACTTTCTAGTGAAAGTACCACTTATTTGTAATTGATTCCATAATTGGGAGATTACTTTCGGACCACTTGTAACCATCGAGCCACCTCCGCTTGAGACTGACCAGCTTTAAGCCTGCCAAAGGCTTTCCATCTCAAGGAACCATCTAAATGATTATCAGAAGTCCTTCTTCCTGTAAAAAGACTAACTTATTTGTTTTAATGTAATATTCACAAAACTGGAGGATAAATTCAACATGCTTGAACAGCCTCAATCCAGTAGTTCTGCAAAAACTAACGCTAAGCAATTCCTTTTCCTTAGCTGAAGCTAGTTATTGTGTGCTCTACCCGTTCTTCAAAATATATAAAATACAAATTCTATCAGTTTAGAATAGTACATAGATTTATTTTTAAAATTCTAAAATTATTTGATAAATTCAAAGTATAGAATCGAACACATTTGTCTTAGTACCGTTTGCTTAAGCAAAATGTTGGGAATGTAATTTCTATTTTTATTTCATTCAGATAAGAATACTATTTTATTATAATATTTTTGTAAAGTATTAAAATATATCATAACTGTAAGATATTATTTTATTGAATAATGCAGTAAAATTAATGAACATTAATATTGCAAATCTAAGTGTGTTTTTTTAGTTTTTTTCAATAAGAAGTCATCTTTTTGAATCTGTATTGCATTTATCTACTTAAAATACTTGCTTAGAAAGACAACTTCTTACAAATATCATTAAAACTTTAAAGATACATTCTTAAACTATTAATAAGTATTGGTAATAATTCCTAGTACAAAATATTTATTCCATTTCAACAAAAGAGAATTTGTATATATTGCTTACTTAATCATTTATAAGCATAATTAATTGATTAAGCAAAAATATGATGATGGAGCCTCCAAACATTAACAAATTCAATCTGAAACAACCTTGACTTTTCGCAATAATGTATGTCGTAATTTGGCTTTCAAAGCATATTATACTTCGAGATCGATTCACTTCATTTAGTATCGCAAATTGTAAATAGTTACTTTTTTCAGCTTTTCCCAGTAATTTGTTTTTAAAGCTGAGTCACGTATAAAGAAAAATATCTGCAGAAAAGTTAATTTAACTCCCAACTTTCATCAAATTTTGTTTTGACCACAGCTCTTTTAATAAGTGAGCTACATCTTAACGGAAGGTGAGAACATGTCTTAGATTTTTTTTTTCATTTGTATTAGTTTATTTTCATGTTCTAGTTACATTACATGCACTGCATATTTTATAATTTTTTTCAAGGAACTATCTCGTACTCCAGTTCATAATTTACAAAACTAGATTTGAAGAATTCTGGTCTTGTCAGCCCGAAAATAAAGAAAGTTGGAGTAAGCAGCTGTTGAAGAAAGTTCAGAATTTGTAAGCTAAAAGATACATAATTGAAATCTAACATTAAAAGATGGAAATGAAGGCTGAGGGGTTTACTGATGTCGGTAATTAATATTAAATTAATTTCTTAAATTTTCAGAGATAGATATTCGTTTTTTCTTAAAATAATATACTTATAATAAGGAATTGGAAAATGAAATAAATATATAATATAAATAATGCTTCCCATTAAAAAAATATTTAATAACGAAACGAAAAAAGTCCTTAAGCTATCAAAATAAAGTAACGCCATTAAATATCCACTTAAAATATATTAGAAAAGAATCCCGTATACGTTGATTGATTTTAGTTAAAACATTTTAGTCAATTAGTTATACTTTTTCTAAATGTAATATATTTTTCTCTTCTTATTCTATCTATATTTATAAACTTTTAAACTGATACTTTTAGTAAAATATTCGAAAATTTAAGAAATTAGTTTGGTGATATTTATACTATAACTTGTTGGTATAAATTATGTATAAATAAGCAGTGCCGAACTTAAGCGATTAGTTGATTTTTCTAAATAAATGTAACTAAAAAAGCAAAAAAAAAAAAAAAATTCCAATTAGTGCACTAAAAATTCAACTAGTCAAAAGGTGATGCCTATGCAAATATCAGTTAAATGGCGTAATAGCACACGTTGTGTAAGGCAACCAAAAGAAAAATTAATAGCTTATTTTCAGACACTCGTCGTGAGAGAAAGAAGATCATATATGTAATATGGCTAAAAGCATCTATCAGGATACTTTAACACTTGATAGAAAGATGGACAAGCTTTTGGAGAGGTTGATAGTTTGACGAATGCTCTCAAAAGTTCAAAATTAACAAAAATGCTCTATGTCTGGCTCATGAATTCCAAAGACCATCTACAGTTATAACAAAGTTTGGTGTTGATCAGCCAAGGAATACATGTATATAAGCGATATATCTTAATACAGGCAAAAAGAGACCAAAACTAGGCAGCGGTCAGAATTGCTTAGCATCTGCTTCAACAGCAACCTTATGAGAGGTATCCTGGTTTGCGGACGCTTTTACAAATGAGAGCTACACGTCCGTCATCATGAACGTTGCATGGTTTTGAGAGAAGCCAATCAGCAGTACCTTTGCAGTGGGAGAACAAGAGCAAATACTGGACATGCATGTCATCTTACCGATGACAGTCATTTCAGTCTGACAAATGATTCTCCGTGGCATTTGATGAGGGCAGAAGAAGGAAGAACACTTCATCTCAATATCAGGGAAAGAAACAATTAAAATGGTCAGGATGTGTCTGTCTTATAAATTCGAACTCCATACTTTTGACAGAGGATAGCCACACTGGATTCAAAAGATATTCGTATGATGAATTTATCGGTGTTCTCCATTAATTTAACTCTCATTGAACCTGTGTGAGATGTTTGGGGATACACCTGGCAAGAAATCACCAGAAAATTGACTCAAAAGCTCAGTCAGGAGTGGAAACACTTACCTCGAGAACAGTTTGTTCATCTAGTGTTGAGAATGAACAAATGGTGCCACTCAGCGAATGCAGTAAGGGGGAAGGATATATCCTTTTATAAGGAACATTGATTTGCTATTCTACTTCTTGACCGGACAGTGTTTTGTACCACCGAAATTTTGTAAATAAGACTTTTCTCTTTCATTTCATACAGTCTGAGTCATGTATTTTTTTTTCAATTATGATTTCTTCATCATTTACGTGTCACATTAGTAAGGAATTTTTATTCCTTATTCTCTCTAACCCGGCTAGATGTGCGGGAGGAACTAAATGATCAGACAGACGACATAATGAACTTCAATTGTTTATTTGTCACAATATTCAACACAGATACAATAGTACTCTAAGTAAGATAAATTTGATCAACTAGAGGACTAAGTTGAGACAAGATAGCGTAGGGATAATATATGCGCTGATTCAAATATATTCCTACGATAACTTATACAAAGCTTGTTTTTATGTTGGAAGTGCGCAAATAATTTATAACTCTCTAAATTCTACTTAAAATAGGATCACAGTAGCTGAACTCTTGCAATCGTTTAATCCATTCTACGTGGCCTTAATCAATTCTCCAATAGCTAACTTAAGCCCTTCTTTGAGATTCTAACTTCAAGCGTCGTACACTGTTTACGTATACGTATTACTGTCGAATTGCTTGCTTCTCATCTATTCACTTCACATCCAAGCTATCCACACTTCACTAACTCTCAAAACTCGCGAATACAGAATATATATATATATATATATATATTTAACTTAATTTGCATAATCACGTTTTCCTGTCCTCGTAGAAAGTTGTTTGGAAGAATGCTGGTCCTAAAGGAATCCCCAAGGAGTTAGTGAAATGACGCATATAGACCCGTCACACATTGTGTCTCTGCAGTGTGAGTTTCATATCTCCGAGTAGATTCTTAGCTGAATTATGGTAAAATCAGAAAAGTTGCTTACATTTTTCTCACTAATGCATATAATTCTATTATTTTAAACAGTGTTGTACGTTGCATATCGTTATTAAATTAATGACAATGTTGAATATGATGTTACATTGTGCTAATTAAATTATTTGTGTTGGTAGAAATAAATCTTTTCTAGTGTGTTAACGTATGTTGTATTATTTTAACATGGATATAAATAATTTCTTCAAAGCAGCAAAAAAAAATAATAACTATACAAGAATAGTAGCTTTCAAGAAATCGTTAGAAAAAAATACCATTCAAAATGAAACATTACTTACTTGATCGACGTTCAAAAGCACTTTCATAGCCAATGACTCTCGTGTTGTTAGAAGGATACTTTATGTTTAGTGCGATTACTTGTACCTTAACCAGTTTAAAAGACATTTAAAATATTTATTTACTTTTAGTATTATTTATATATTGCCTCTTCTTTCCCCTTCAAATATTCCTCTTTTTCATGTGATATGTATACTTCAAAAAGTATAAGTTTTGTGAGGATTTAAGCATTTTTCTCAAATGAAAATATTTACTCTACTTAAGTTTATTGATATTTTCTTATAATTAAGGATAATACTTTCGTTTTTATGTATAATAACAGAGTACACTAATCGGAAAGTTTATTTTGTGTACTCTATAAAGCCAAAAAATAATAATAAATACACAAATATAGGTAAGAGTATAGGGAGATTTTAAGATGATAAGAAAGGATAAATTTTTAGAAGAGACTAATTAGCTTTTTTTGTATGAAGCAAAAAGAGCATCTATACTTAAAAAATTTTTAGTCGTTGTAATATATGTAACAAAAGATTGCATAGAGTACTTTGCATAAATATATGTATTAAGATTAACTGCATTCATAAGGTTTTTTTGGTACAAATGTTTTTCTTTAAAATAAACATGAAGGTTTTTAGAAACTGCAGTATACTATATTCTTTTATATATTTTCCCATATTTTAAAAATACTGATTATAAAATTATAGAAAAATTCTAATACAGCTTGAAATATGTATTATATAATGACAGCACAGTTGCAGCTATCGCTTTTTTTCATATGCCTTTTTTTATTTGAGAGTTAAAATTGTTTATTTTTATATCATGATCGCAAATTAATTACATGTATAGGAATTTAGGTTTTTATGTAATAATATTAAATATTTGTGTCTTCCCATCCTTAGAAGCAATAGTAATATAGATTCAAAGATTTAGAGTTATTAATTATTATAAGGATGTTATTGTTTTCATTTCATAAGACTACTTCCTTCCATAAACTGAATATAAAGGGTAATTATCTCATTGTCTATTAGAATTTCACTCAAACAAATAAGTCTATATGTGTTTTAATTTTCCATAATTATTAAAAATATTAAAAAGCCGTCACTTATATTGGATGTACACGTATCACGTGTATTTTTTAAAGTTGTAGAGATACTTATTACTGATAATATTAAAGAGAAGAAAAAACTCTTTGAAATAATTGACATTCTAATTTTCGAATTTCACAAAAGTTTAAAAAGTATGAATTCAGAAACACAATATTTCGCTATCGTGGTTAATGTGAATTTTTGTTTCATAACTTTTCATACTTAAACAAGAAAATTTTTGTCTGAAATTTATTTCCAATTCTTGAAATGTCTGCTAAATGGGGTTTGTGGGCATCAGTTTAAATAAGATACGTGAACATGTATCGAGATTTCTAACGAACCTTCCCTTTGAAGTGTAAAGAGTTTCAAATGTTACCTTATCTCATTTCCTCTTTCTCATGTCGCTCTCGAGAAGCATTAATTGAAATCAAGTTAACACTAATTCATTTCCTCCGTCTGCATACTAAACATCACTTCTATAGCACTTGTAGCAATTTGCATCCAGTTTTAAATATATTTACATACATAATTTATTAGTTTGTTTGAAGTACACGATTCTAAATCTTTCTTAACGTTGCTGGAATCGTAAATGTTTCTAATTTTGTCGGCCAATCTTCCTCTTTATTGGAGTTATTGTAAAAAAAGATATTTTATAAAAAAATTTTAAAAATATTACAATATTTTTATTTTATTAATACATTAAATGAAAACTTTCGGAGTTTCAGAATTAGATTATTTTAACTTATAAATACTCTGAAGAGATTGAAGTCACAGAAAAAGTTTTATTTTCCCTTAATAATTGTATTGAACTTCCAAATAGTTTATGCAATATAAATATACAATACAATAATATGTTAAAATAGAGTATTTAACTACAAAATCAACCAATGCAATTAAGTGCAAGTTTTTGCTGATTAGATTTTGGATGCAATATCTATTTTGATTGTACAAAAAAAAATTCTTATGAATATCTAAAAAAAACTGAAAATCTCTTAATTATTTAATAATTATAATTAAACATATTTTTGAGTTTTATCATTAAGCACAGCTTAGTAAAATATGGTATTTGCTGTTGTTTTCTTGTAGCATTTGGTATGAAAATCTTAAAAGAATCTTAGAAGTAAAAGTAAACAAAATAGCCATCCGCGACCAATATCAAAACGAGTCATTTTTTCCCCTAGAGGGATTTTAAAGTTACTTTGCTTAAAATGTACAAAGCCTCAAAACAAGCATCCTGTGTATAATTAAAATAAATGCTATAAGCATACGTTTTATCAATTTTGCCAGCCAAAGTTCTATCAAAAATCTAGAGATAGATATGAGTATTTAGCAAAATTTCAGTTCAGATAAGAAAGTGTGAAAGATATTAGAAATCCTCCAAGTAAACTACTTTAATGATTTTTGCCTTATGCCGAGAAAGTGAGTAAAGAGAATGTATATTCTATTGTTAATGTTTCTAGTTTGGAAAATGAAAAAAGTGCAGAAAACTGACTTGAGTGAAAATGTATATCTTAACTTTTAAAGAGTTTGGAAGAAATACCATATCTGTATATGTAATATGCATATTGTGACGTTGAGAAAATGAATGGTAGTGTGAGAGTTAGGAAATTAATATTAGAATTATTTAAGTCACAACTATTAATTACAGTATATACATTAACATTGAAGTTATTTATAATATAGATTATTTCATTAGATTTCAGAGTATACTGTTTGTGAAGGAGGAGGCCGCACGACCGTTCTCTTCAGTGCTCTTCAGCGGACTCCCCTCCACTCCAATATCTTGGGATGTGTGGAGATCTAGCTGTTGGGGTGCAAGGTCCTCGATTTCGGGGGATGACAGATGTAAGACCCCCGCAATATTTAGGGGTGCATGTGTGTATAGGGAAGCTGTTATCCTATCCACAAAAAGAAGCCGATTTTCCAGATGGGTGACTCGAAAGCGTCACAAAATCGTTTTTATTTAAATGAATTTAAAAATAAAAGTATAGAGTTTTGGATGAATTTTAAGTACTATTTAAATATATTTTTATGGAGTGTATATTTTTTAGTGTTATTTAAACATTATTATACTCTTAAGATTTTCATTTATAAATAAATTCTTTTATTTTAGAATTTTCTTTTTGTTTGTATATTCTAAGTTTTCAACCTGATATTTTTTTTAATTATAGATGTCAGTTTAAAAGCTTTTCAACTGCTTTCCTTTAGCTGCATGTGAATGCAGTAATTAATAATGTCGTACGTTTAACACTGATTGAAACAACAAATACTTGTTTTTGATTTATATGCTTGTTTCCCACAAACATACATTATCTCTTAAAAATTCTGTTCTTTACTAATAAGTCATAAAAATTTTAAAACTATTTTGGCCCGTATACATGATCTGTTACTTGCATTAAATTTGTAATAATATTTGAATTTTTCTTGATGAAATATTTTTTTTTATTTTACTTTTAAATGATATTAGAAAATGCACAATAGAAGTAGAATTGCTATAGTTAAAGGATTTTGAAAAACATTGAATAACTCACTCTGATTAAATTTGTTAAGTCTAATTAAGTAATATATATGATAGAAGAATCCTGTCTGAATATTATGAACAGATTATTCAAATTTTTGCAAATGGATAAGATTGGGAAAATAGCACAAATTATTCCATTTATAACTACTATGCTTAAAACCTTGTAATTAAAATTACAACGCATGACTCTTTTTATGATAAAAAATTGAGTAACTCGTGTTTAATTTTTTTTTATGTGATCCGACTGAAATGTTTTGTTTCATTTTTTATACATATGTCCACAAAGTAACACAGTTTTGTTGTTCACATTCATTTCTTGTTTATCCTTTTCATTATGATCATCATTTTAATATAAGAAAAAAATTAATGTTTTTTAAAATTTTTAATACCAATTACATATGCTTACAATTTTTTCAAACTATCGGTTATTTCCATTGCTAATGCTGAATAGAGTTTTTTGAGATATAATATCTTATTTTTTATACGGTAAGCGAAAACGTGGTAAAAAACTTTAAAAAAGTATCTAAGGTTAAGAAATGGATTGCATACAGATAACGCTTATAAAAAAAATAGGCCCGCTGCTTTCTTAAAATAAATTCCTCAGATATATTGTGTTCAAAATATAGCTTTTTCAGTCAGCCTCTTTGCTCTGTAGCGTATCGTAAATTAAATTAACTGTATTGTTTTTTTCAACAAAAAATAGACATTGATGCTTACCAAGATGAAAATCTGAGCATAAATATGTGACATGTTCCTTTCCATACAATTAATGCGTTGATATATATTTGTTAAATCAATCTCAAAAACTATTTTATAATAAAGTCATAAAAATTAAAACTATTTTCTGATACATGATTTGTTATGCTTAACAGATATATTGAAACTAATTTTTGTTGAATAGATTAAGATTGTGAAAATAAAGCAACAATTATTCCATTAATAACTAATAGTGCATAAAGAACCTGTAATTAGAAATTATACAAGTATTGGAAAATTAGCACAAATATTCCATTTATAACTACTATGCTTAAAACCTTGTAATTAAAATTACAACGCATGAATCTTTTTATGAAAAAAAATTGAGTAACTCGTGTTTAATTTTTTTTTATGTGATCCGACTGAAATGTTTTGTTTAATTTTCAATACATATGTCCACAAAGTAACACAGTTTTGTTGTTCACAGTCATTTCTTGTTTATCCTTTTCATTATGATCATCATTTTAATATAAGAAAAAAATTAATGTTTTTAAAAATTTTAATACCAATTACATATTGCTTACAATTTTTTCAAACTATCGGTTATTTCCATTGCAATAATGCTGAATAGAGTTATTTTGAGATATTAAATATACTTAGTTTTTTATACGGTAGGCGAAAACGTGGTAAAAAACTTTAAAAAAAATATCTAAGGTTAAAGAAATGGATTGTTCATACAGATAAACGCTTTATAAAAAATAGGCCCGCTGCTTTCTTCTCAGATTATATTGTGTTTCAAAAATATAGCTTTTTCAGTCAAGCCTCTTTTGCTCTGTAGGCGTATCGTAAATTAAATTAACTGTATTGTTTTTTTCATCAACAAAAAATAGACATTGAATTGCTTAGCCAAGATGAAGAATCTGAGGCATAAATATGTGACATGTTTTCCCTTGTTCATACAATTAATGCAAAAGAGGAATTAATATTTATTATTTATTAAATTTTATGAGTTGCTTACGTCATTTAAGACTAATTTTGTTAATAATTAAATGAAAAAAACAACAACATTTGAATAACAAAGATCATACTCTCTTTAGAAATAACTGAGTACCTTATAATTGTAACATATTGTATTGCTTAAAAATAATGAAACTCATTGAATATCCCAAAATTCATTTTTCAACTTATTTCAAATGAATGTTTTCAAAATAAGATTGTGAAGAGATAAAAATGACTCCTTTAAAATACCAAGCTTTTTTGTCTTGTTTGAATGTATGTCTCGATGGTTTCATATTTATACAAACGGAAAAAAGTTTTATTGTCTGTGACCTTTAACGTTATTAATCATCATAACATGGAATGCTTTTTTTATTTGTATAAATATAATTACAACAATTCATCTACATTTTACTAGTGTAAAGATACCAATATTTCTGACTTAAAAAGGAAAGCAATATATACGTATAAAAACATCTATTTCAATGGTTTATAGAGTAATTTTTATTCAAATGTTTACAATGAAGCATTTTTCCCCAGAAACATCAACATATAATCCTCTTATAACCGAGAAAATTATTTGTGCCCGGTTAGGCTTATTCACAAGGTTAGAAAGAAGCAATTTCTCCTGGATCCTAAGTCGTCGGCTTTAGATAACTCTCATCCTTTGTAATTCCTGTTATTTCGGAAAGAGTGAATACATTGAAAGTCAACTCTACATTTTATCCGAAAAGGCTATTATTTCCACCGAACGAAAATCGAGTTCAGTAACTAAAGCAGCGAAGAACTCTTTTTAGAGATAAATGGGCTATTTTATTTCCAAAGAATATAAGGTCTATCTCTCATTAATTGAAAATAAGCAATAAATGATGAAGTACTTAGTAAAATAGTATTAGTTAGAGTTAATATTATAAACATACAGTTAATGATATTGTCACAGGAAGAATGAATCCAATGTGGATGTACACATATGTTAGTCTATCTATTATAATAGAAAAACAAATGTTGATGGAACAGTATGTGATATTTTCATTGTAATGATTTAACGTAGAATCTTAACAATTTGATTCTTTACCAATTCTGCAGTTGATTGAATTTTTGAAATACTCTATTAATATTATAATCTAATTTTATCCTCCTGCGTTAAAAATAAATGAAAGTATTTAAAATATAAAGTGATTATGTGTTTTTGTCCTTGAGTGGATTTATCAATCAAATATTATTACAATGACATGTCCTAACTTCACTTGTCTATATAATTTCGCCTTCCTATTATTTCAATATATCTGCTTGATTTTCAAAGAATTGAGCTATTTATATCCCGAAAAAAAAGCTTTGAGTTTTAGTACTTTAATTAATAATAATACTATTTTTAATACACTCCATTGATGATATTAACTTTTTATAATGAATAATAATCAATATATTTTGTGATAAGCCCTTGTAATATACTCTGAGTTTATTAAAATATATACTAAGTATCGAAAAAAAGGGACCAAAAAAAAAAAAAAAAAAAAAAAAAAAAAAAAAAAAAAAAAAAAAAAAAAAAAAAAAAAAAAAAATGATTTATTATAGCACTCAGTGATAAGCTTATTTTATTATTCGTAATAATGTAAGCCAATTTATGGGAGGGGATCAGCAAGTTGTATTTTTTTCGATATAATTTTTTCTAGAGATGGTGATCGAATAAATAAGAAACACTAAAGGGAAAAAGCATTTATACGATATCTAGAATTTTTTTTTTTTTTTGTGTTGTTATTGTATCTGTAAGGTGAACAAAGAGCTCCAAATGCAATGTATTTATCCATACATAAATCCATGTTATTGGTTTCGGGCAAGTAATTATGGATGAGTATCTCATAGCTAGTCTGCACATTTTGCACGGAATCAGAATTCAGTTTGAGCTGACTTTCCTAAAATTTTTATGCAGTAGATATATACATTCAAATGTTAGAAAATCGTTTCTGGTCTTTTTATTCATTATGTAGTTTATTTGTTTCCTTATCGTTTTAGGATGCTTATGTGGTGTGGCATAATATTTTTTTTTTTTTTTTTTTTTTTTTTTTTTTTTTTTTTTTTTTTTTTTTTTTTTTTTTTTTTTTTTTTTTTTTTTTTTTTTTTTTTTTTTTTTTTTTTTTTTTTTTTTTAAAATGGAGCTCTTTCTAATCAGTCAACCAAATTAATCAGTCTCATATTCTATCGCAAGGTTTGCGCATATGCAAAGCCATTTAATTCGTATAACTTTTTCTTCTTGTTTCGGTTCATATACAATTTCTCTTATTCCGACAGCAATAAATTCTCACAAAAAAAAATCTCATTCTACGTACAGAGTTTTAAATGAAGTCTTTGGACAAAATATCCAGCTCGTTAAACAAGGCTTCGGGAATGTTTTGCGAGTGCGCTGCTATTGATTTACCAAGAGCATCCCAGACATTCTTTAGGGGTATCAGGCTGAAGGTCTTTTAGGTATACTCTTCCTCTGAATATCCTCATTGTCAAGGCATTTGTTGATCAGCTGAGCTTTATC
The DNA here is from genome assembly GCA_019973975.1 of Trichonephila clavata. Lineage (NCBI taxonomy): Eukaryota > Metazoa > Arthropoda > Arachnida > Araneae > Nephilidae > Trichonephila > Trichonephila clavata. The sequence goes on from BMAO01017183.1 coordinate 89,567, forward strand.
ATTTTTTTTATAAAAAAATAGGTCACAACTACCCCACTGAAAGGTCTTACACAGGGCTTTTAAATATCATCCCTGTTTCTCAGAGTAGTCAAGGTACTCCTAAACACCGTGCATCTGCTTCCGTCCAAAAACATGCCAGCCCCTTTAACAATTTCTTATTAATGGTCACTTCAATGATTTTGGAGGAATAATCTCTGGTTTTCTCAATATGTGCACACATCAAGAAAGTGCTTTGACTAAATCTGAACTCGTTGGTGTAGAGAACTACTCCTAAGTCCGACGTTGTCTCCATCATTCCATGCGAGCTCTCCTGTGAACTGGAATGAGTGAGATGCATACTTCTGATGTCCCAACATAATACCATGCTTCATTAAACTTTCGGTCTTCCACCTCAGAATTGAGCAAGAAAAAGCAGCGAAGTTTTTGATAGCATATATATATGCGTGTTATTTTTCTCTTTTAAACTGTATGTAGTAATATTTGAAAAGCAAATTAAAACAATTTTCCCTTTAATGAATAAGAACAGATTATAAGACAAAAATATCAATAAGGTATATTAACTCTTTTTCAAATCTGAATATTTACCGTGTGTATCTTTATAAGCTAATACAATAAACATATGTGCTTGAAAAATTCATAACTAAGCAAAATAAAATTCTATTGCTCAATTAATTCATCCATACAATGAATGGATGAAATCAGAATAGCTGAATATAAAATCGATAAACCGATTTATAGAATTTTTAGTAGTCAAAATATGACAATTAAGTTGCGGAATCCCCTAACTGTTAATTTCTATTTGTATTGGAAAAATCGAATGTAAAGTACAAGTTTACTATTGAGAAGATATTGACAGCTATTTACTCAGATTCATATCTGTTTATTTGACACACAAATATATATTTTCTCTTATAACATTTCACAAAATATGAGCAAGAAATATTCAAATATTTTTATATATCAATTTTACAATGTAATGTTTATTGAATATGATGTATGTAATTATACTTAAGGGTAATATTTAACTGAATTCATACAAACAATACAATTCGATAATTATACAGTTAAAACTTATCAATGGAACGAATAAAGAAAATCTTAATACATTTTTTAATTGTATTGAAGATCAGATAAATGTTTGCTTTTTATAACGATAAGCGTTATTTCAATTATTATTTTGTGACTTTATCGCTATGATTAGCATTTACTCTTTACAAGTAAATATTTAGTAGTAATTTGATTAAGAAAAACAAAGCAAAATTTAACCCCATAACTTCCGATTAAAATAGACGCGATTCTCTCTCCAGAGCTACCGTTTCTCACATAGGTGCGCGTGCGCGGTGTATTATGGGGGGGGGGAATGGCGCAATTAAGCAAATTTTCTCTGAAATAAGTCAATTCTTCACAAACACTGTCAAGATCATTTTAATGCATTCCAAAGCCTTCGGAATAGCTTTACTAGTAGCAGCGAAAAGAAAATGATAGTATTTCGGAAAGCCGTATATATACGTAAGGGGCAATTAACACACTGATTCAGCGAGACGTATATATACGTTGGTGGTAAGTAAGTGGTAAAAATTTGTAATTCACTCTTTAATGCATAGTATAAATACTATTTTTGAAACATCAGAAACCAATATGCTGGAACATTGGGGTAAAACATTCAAAAATACTAGAATTATACTAGGGAATTTTTGCTATACCCCAAAATTACTTGAAATTCGAGGGATTGAATTTCAGAACAATGAAGAGGACTCAATGTTAAAAAAAAGTCATTTAAACATTTGAAAAGAAAGGTTTATCACTGAAAATTAGAATGATTTTAAATGTACTTATAAGAGTATTTGGGACTAACCTATTTAAAATACGTAATTTCTGAATCATTTTAATTAAATTCATTAAGGTGTATTCATGTAAACGTAAAATTTGAATTCTTGTGTGTAATTTGATGTAAATTTAATTAACAGTTTTAGAAAAGGAGATTCAACCTTCTGATAAATGAATTTCTAAATTAAATTCATTTAATCGCTGTATAATTAGATAATATAGTAACCCACGAAATAATTTCGTGACAGAAACATTTAATTTACATTTTAAATTAATGTAATTATAAATACATATTTAAATCTTAGGAAGTTAATTAAATATTTGGATTCATACAAATCTTATGATCTTTAAGATAATCATATCCAAAGCAAGTGCTGATTGTAATTTAAGCATTCCATTTGAAAGAGAAAAGTTTAAAATTCCTTCATTGATATGACTCTTCGATATGCTTAAGGAATTGCAACTTTTCAGTATATACGGTTGTGAATACGACACAAATTTATCAGAGTCTGTTAGAGTGAATAAAATTACATTATTTATAAAATCCTTTAAAATTTTTAATTTTGTTAAAATTGCTCGGTTATGCGAAGGACCTCCTGATCTGTAAACACATACCTTACCACTGGGCTAAAAATATCACATCAGTGCAGAGGTTGTTACTGGCTTATATAGATATCATTGCCACACACTCCCCTACCAGCGAGTTGGTGGATAGGTGGACGAACGATATAGTTGTTATGGCGTACGTGTAAGTTGTTGGTGTTGCGTCATTTGGGTCTGACGGCTTGTTTTTGCTGTTTCATGTGTGTCTGACGGCTTGTTGTTGCTGCGTCATGTGTGTCTGACGGCTTTTGGTTGCTCTTGCTTTGGATAGATGGCACTACGACAGCTGCGCGAAGGTTGCGTTTTTATTTGTTTAGCGTCAAGGTCACCAATACGGAGGATTAGAACTCGGTACCTCCTGATCTGCCAGCAGCACTGGACTAAAATAAACACTTCAGTCCGAAGGCTGTTACTGGCTTATATAGATACCACCACCACAGTTATAACATTCCATGCACCAAAAATTAATTCTATAAAAAAGAAAGGAAACTCAGAAGCAGGGACGACTTTTCACTTAGACATGCTAGGCTGGTGCCTAGAGCGCAAAAGATGTGGAGACGTAAAAAATCGGAGGTCGAACAAAGAGAAACAATTAAAATTAAAGTGAATATATCCCTTCCTTGTGAGTCATGTATGGGTGGAGTGTGTGGAAGCAGAGCGAAAGATATCTCAACGCAGGATTCCAGATATTCAGAAATCTTCATGAAATAGCAAGAAGTTACAAGAAAAAAGGCGAAATACTTGGCTCAAAGCAACCAAGGGCATCGGTGAAGACAGTTTCTGCAAAAATGTCAGCATTTGAAAATGTATACGAAGGTAAAAAAAAATTTTTTAAAAAAACGACTACAAGAAGAATTTCTTCCTACTAGTAGAAAAACAAGCTGTAAACCTTACCAAACCAAGTACCTTACCAAATGTAGAAGTCGCAATAAAAATTAACTTGAATTTCCTGTGACATACTGTACAGCAGAGAGAAGCTTTTCAGCCATTGAGAGAGTAAAAACTCAAACGAGATTTACAGTTAACAGCTTGATGTTACTATGCCCTCAAAATGACATTTCAATGGAAATTGATTACATTGATGTCATTAATGATTTTGCAATGATCAAAGCTCGTACTAATGTAAGTGAGTGAGTGATTTTGTGGTTTAATTGGCGCAAGAGCCGATTTCGGCTATACTGCGCCAAACATTTGTTTTAATATCTGCGGTCTAGACGGGAAGAGAAAGAAAGAATTAATTGAATGACAAGAAAGAGGGTCGAAAATAGAGAAGGATCACTAGGGTACCCCGGGTTCGGGAAGCCCATGTTTACCAAAGCAGTAAACCCCGTGGGAAAAGGAAAAGATCGCTAGGGCACCTCGGGATTGTGACACCCGTACTCACCTAAAGAAGGTGAGCCCACTGAGGGGCTCGTACTAATGTACAAAGTTGTACTAATACAATGGTACTGGTACGACAAAGAATAAGGATGTCTAAAAGTAAAATATAGTAATGCAATTAAAGAGGGAAAAGGAGATAATTAACAAGTTTAAAACATTTATACAATATTGTATATTCTACGGTTTCATTAATGCCCTGTACTAATTTAGAAAATAGTGGGTGGTCCATGATACCGTAAGGTAAGAAATGAGCAAGAGTGGCCAAACTATGCCACTATCCTTTCCTTGTCCGGTTTTTAGTCCCGGACACGTTGTTTCCATAAGTGGTAAATACTAGAAAGGGCAAAAAAAAAGAGTAAGGAAGTTAATAGAATGAGTTAAGACACTGTTAAGGAAAGATATGAAGGAGGAAGGCTCTGGAAACAGTAAGGGAGCGTAATAATGTGAAGTGCTTATGGACCGGGGAGGTTAAAAACGGCCCTGCTAAAATGTATGGCAATTGTTGAAAACAGTACGACGCAGTTTTTTATATCACGTGGTTTGTGCATATTAATTCACAGAAAATGTTATTTAGTTTGCTTTATTTAAATTAACTCAATTACAGAACAAGTAACTCTGAAACATTGGCATTCACCCTTATGTACGTCTTCATCATATAAACTGGAGTAACCATTCTTTGTTACAAAAATACTTTGTCCTGTAAGATAAATAAAATGAGGTGCGTGTTGCAGTAAGGTTTTGCAAGGTATCTATTTATTAAATTTATGGCTCGAAAAACAACTTTTATTCCGCAATCTTTCATTATTTCAAATGATTAATTGGTAGCTTATTTACAGAAGTCTTCAATCATTGCATTCAGAAGCTATATGTAACGCACCTCATAATTTTAAGCTATGGTAAAATGACGATGACGACTCCAGAGTTAGCATCCTACTTTCGAAAACTCTTCACGTGCCAACATGAGGAATGAATTTGATGTTAATCTACTCGGTGGGTCTTAAATAGCATTATGACTCCACCTATGACGTGGGGGAAACAATTTTGGCCACGAATAGGCGACCATGACCTTTTGACTACCACAACCATGACATAAATGCAAAATTATAATCGACGAATCTATGGAAGTCTGAGGAATCTATATAGCTTGATACCTGCAAGTCAGTGCTCCCAATCTTTTTATCGCCCGGACCCGTCAAAGTTAGATAATTTTACCGCGACCCTCACTTATGGTGGGGCTTTCATTGTTTTTGTTTTAGATTGTTTTTAATTAATAATTTTAATTTAATTCTATCTAAATATACTTTCAGAATATATAAAATACAGTTGCATCAAAAACTGAATATAAAGTGATTTAACATGGGATTTATATTCATTTTAATGTCGCAAAATCCTGAGAGAAATACACCACAATCAGTAAAATGTAAATAATTTAATGTTTCTCGGGTGGCTATATATCATTTGATCTACGGACCCAATGATGGGATTTAGGATTACATTATGTACATTGAGAAAATGGTATTGATTTTCAAAAGCAGTATCTTTATTGTTCAGCTTTTAATTACCTGCTAATAATTATTACAAAGAAATAATATAGTTTTAGCTAACATGTTTTTATTTCAATTCTATCATCATTAATGAAATAGTAGAAGTAATTTTTTTATGGCTAAAGAAGATTTTATTTCCTATTAATTTTATGTTCAGAGTCAATTAATTCAAATATTTCTGTTTTATATGCCAATTGAAAACTTCCTTAGAGAGGCTTTTTTTTTTGTAGTTTCTTGTTGTTGTATTGAATTATTTGTCACGGAAATTGTTGAATGAGTTAGTACAATGGCCAATCAATTGAGAAACATAATCAAGCTGCAAGAAAGACTACACTTGAGTTACCAGAACCGAGCTCAGAATCTAATTTCCTAATTGACTACAAAGTCCGATAATCTTATTGTTCTACACAATTAATTTACAATTACAGCGAGTTTTGAAATTTCATCGGTAATAAGATAATGCTCTAGACCAGTGGTTCTTAAACTGTAGTCCGTGGACCCCTCCAGTTCCTGAGCGCTTTTCTAGGGGTCCACGAAGGTCTTTCATGTAATGTTAAGATTTTAATTTTTTTTACATGTTCTGAAAGGTTTCGTGGAAAAATTTAAAGATGTGCCATAATTGCCTAAATAACTGAAATGCCTCTAATGAAAATACTCTACTGAAACAAATATTTTAATCAAGAATATTATTGCATTTTTTTATTATTTGCAGTTACATAGCCATTACTATAATGTAATATTTTCAAAATAATATTGTGGTAACGCATAGAAATGTTTAAATAGCCAGTATATGCTGTAGAAGCAGTCAGTATTTTTGAGGAACCTGAAATCCGCACTTAGCCCTGTGTTGGAAGTCAAAAAGGGGTGATCAGAATCTTGAGGGTTAGCGAAGTCAGACTGATACGTAAAGGGGCTCCACGGCGGTCGAAAGTTTAATAACCATCATTCTAGGCTATTGTAATAAACATAAATACCCTGCATAAAAAAATTTAATAATTTAGCTTTTTCATACACTAAGGGAAAAATGAACGTCTTAAGCAACACGATAAGCTTATGAAAGAAAACGGTGTAGTGAAAATTTTTTGAAACTATTCTAAAGGAAACTTCACATACACTTTTTAAATTAATATCATTCACTTCAAAAATAATTCTCAGTTTTAATTCTAATATTTTAACAAAAACTTATATGTTGCATTTGAAATAATATTCTTTGAGAATCGAATATAAGTTTCAATATGTATATAAACACCTGGTTCTACAACAAAATTAAATGGAACAAGTTTTAAACATCATACAATCGAAAGTAAATGCATTTTGCAAAGAAAAATGATGTAAAAATTGATAAAATTGCAATTGAAAGAATGATGTGTAACAATCTACAATATTAAAGTAAAATGCTCAGTATACTTTCTGAAATATGAAACTTTTGCTGCAAATTTCACTTTACACCAAACAAACACTTCAAAAATAAATAATAAGAAACGTTGTCATTAATAATGTCGAGCATTTTGAACGGAAAAAAACATTTAATGAAAAACAATATTTGATACAATTAATATTTCATTGTATCAAAAAAAAATTATTAAGTAGTGTATTATATACGCGTTTGATAATTTCTTTATACATGTTTCAGGTAAAATTGTTGTAATAAAGCTATACAGAAACAACCGTCCAATAGATAATGTCAGGCACAAATTTGTTACTTCGTTATATTCAGTATACATAGCCGATTGTGTGGCGTAGTTGGTTTGTCTCTGGTCTTGTACGCCCGAGATTGCGGGTTCGACTCCGACCGAAGTCGGTGTATTTTCAAGATGAAGAAAATCAACAGCGCGTCCATATCGTATGAATATGCAGCATGTAAAAGATCCCTTGAGGGATTATTTGGCTTGGGTGCTCTCGGTAAAATTAAATTTCCTAGTGCCATTTTACATCGTTAGAGATGAGGTGCCTCCCTCTGGGGAGGAAACTGGGCATCAAAATTACATTGCGGCGATTGGTGTTCCACTAAAAAGGAATACTAGCTCCCAGGGACTGTAATAGGTCTGCTACGGTAAAACATCGATCCGCAGCCCCATTAAAAATGATGTAAAAAGTTTAAAAAATATATATATTTAGTATAAACTTGAAGTAAATTGATCTGGATTTATATGAGACGATTAGTTGCTACTTTTACGGCAAACAATCTTTTGTCAGAGAATCCAGACAGTAAAGAAGGATTAACAATTAATATTTTATTATTTTTATTTTACAAATGCCACACACTACAATAGAACCCATGCCTCTAGTGCACTTAACAGTTAATGTAATATATGATAGTAAGCTCTGTAAACTATGTTGCTGAAACTTTTGACGGATATATAAAGGAATGAACAACTTATAACTAAGCTAATAGAAACTAATTATCTAAGAACTTATTAGGTATATAAAAGTTGATTTAGTAGTAAGTAGAGTCAATGTGAAGGAGAAGGGATCTTTAACATGATATGATTAAAATAATTCCGAATTGATTCCGAAGAACATTCTGATCTGGGTCATTTAATATGTGCTCTTCAGAATGTATTAATTATTAAAGCATAGTAATTGATTTATTGAAAATGCAGAAATATTTCTGACAGTTAGATTTATCTTATAAAAAGGAGCTTTTGTTATTTTTCCTTTGAAAATTCAAAATTCAATCCTTAATAGAAGGAAGTTGACCCCGTTTTTTTTTTGTTTCTTTCTTCATTCTTTTTAATATATTTAAATTGCTTTTTTAATAAATAGCTTTGATGTATTCATTCGTATTGAAGAGTGGGTTTGTATGTTTTTTTCTGTAAATTAACTTTTGTTATAAACTCCTTACAAATTTGCCAAAGAATAAAACTATCCTCTTTTTTGGCAGTTCGAATTTTTGAAAGCTTTTTTAAGATTAAAACAAGTCAATTTTAATTTTCTTTAGACACAAAAAACCGAAAGAAATACAAAATAAAAGATACAAAAATCTAACATAAAACATTGGATATGAAAAAATTAAAATAAATTTATCTATAAATTTATATTTTCAACGTTTATATACTATTTTGTATTTAAGAAATGCATATTTCATAATGATTATTAATTTTCAAATTTAATTTTGATGTTTAATGTTAGAATGTTTGATGATTAAATAGTGTGTTTTTAAATAATTTGATATTTTAAAACTTCAAATCTAAGAAAATTCATTTCACATGTTTTTAAACAATTTTCGCTTTTGCTTTTACGTTTCTCTGTAACTCCTTTCATATTTCTTAATGCAGGATGACTCTGAATTTGACAAGCATCACCTCCTATTATATAATTCGTACCTTATCCGGGTGAGAGTGAAGTTATGTTAACTTTTCACTATAAAGCAACAGGAGGTCTATTGCTGCCGCCCTTCCTAGTATGGTGGTTATGACACTGAGCTTGTAATTGATTGGGCTCAGGTTAGAATCCTGAATAAGGCATGGCTGTATCTTCGGGAAAAGAAGTCGGACTTTCGCTTGAAATGGATTTCCGACTTGAATGAAAAGCCGCGCACCCTTATGTTCTATGCTGAGATCATCGTTTGTAATAAAGGTCTATATTCTTCTGTATTCGTATTACATGTTTCTGTTCATCTATCTCTCGTCTTTCATATGTATCCCAGTATATGACACACACAACAACAGATTTATGAACCTCGGTCAATTGACGAAGACGACACGTGAGTGATACCTCTTCTCTTAACTATAACGCCACACCAAAGGGGTGACTTTGAACCTCAACAGATATAACATTTAACTCTTGCATCAAACCTCTTCACAGTGAGCTTTCAGTGACACTAGGGCTCGAGCTTTTGACACGCCTGTTACGAGATCATGACCATGACTACTCTACTGCCGTGGTCATATGTGACGTAGAAATTAAGTCCCTCCCCGTTTCCTAACTGCAACGCTACACCGACGGGAAGATTTTGCTTGCGTTGACCCTCCCTACATGGTGATTATTCATCGACATCAGGGCTCGAACTCAGGACATTCCGACCATGACTTCGTGACCATGTCGTAGCCTTAAGATAGCGAATGTAGTTTAAAACACCTAATCAACAGTCATTGTAGTAAAAATATTCATTTCCATTTCGGTTCAATTAAATTACAATCAATCAAGATTATTTGCCGAGGGAGCAATCAATTTAGATTACTATCTTGAGTTCATAAAACAAATAATTAAACTCTTGTTTGAGAGTGATCCAATAAAAGAGGTCATTACTAGGGTTTTAATAGCACTTAAATTAGCATAAGTAAAGTTCTCTCTACGGAAGGCGGTTTTAAACTCAAACAATAGTTAAAGAGGTATTTTCCAAAGAAGATTAGTGAAAGGACACGAATACATTCCGTGATAACGATAAACCTTTAAGTATCGCAAACACATACATATGTAGTTCATATGTTAGTTATATAGTTATACAGTTCATATGTTAGTTATGTTATTTATATAGTTCAAAATATAAATAAATATTATAAATACAAATTATATAAAATATATGGAGCAAAATATCTACATATATATAAAGCATAAAGTATAAAATACTTATTTCAAATTAGTTTCAGAAAAATATTAGTGATTTTCCACCGGCAAGAAAAAAGCGATGTATTTATACTAATTAATAAACAAAATCCAAAACTCATTATATAAAGGTGGAAGAGAATCAAGAATGTAATTCTCAGATACATTGCGTAAAATAATAGTGTTTTAGATTAAAGTTGAGGTGTGAACAACAGATCAATTTTCTCTAGACGAAGGGAAATCCCAACAGGGAATAAGCAGGTGGGTGTAAAGCAGCCAGGCAAATTAACACAAAAATTATCCCTGTCTCTACCTGTTTACATAACCGAATGTTTGCATTTGATGCAGACTGTCTTGTAAATTAGAAGTGTTTCGAGTAGGTTACTCCTTTCTGCGTAGGTGGAATATAGACATTATTTTATGAAAATTATAAAAGATTATATTCTGTGTTTCTCGCTTTCTGAGGAACGGAAATTCCATTTTCAGGTAATATGCAAAATTTTCTTTCATTCTGAATGTTTCATATTTTTCTTCTTCGAAATTCCAAATATTTCAATCGGGGACTTATTGTTTCATAAAATAAAGTTCAAAGTATTACATAATTCTTAAAATTCTGATTAGAAGAAGGAATTTTAGAGCATACAATTTTGGAAAGAATATAAAATATGCCTATTTATTTTTCACTTATTAAATACATATTTTAATCCTTTTCTGTATTTAAAGTTAACAGTATAACAATTTTATCAGCATTTTGGAAGAAATATGCTCACACAACTAATATCTAAAATAACTTAGCGTCTTTTAGCTGTAAATATAGCCTGAAATATGAATCAATGTAACAAATACCTGAATATTAAATAGAATGTGTTTTATGCTAATACACTGAAGTGCCACTGAATCAGAGATACCTACCTAAAAACGAGTTGGGCCTCCTCTGGAATCGATAACGGCTTCCACACGACGAGGCATAGATTCAACAAGTTTCTGAAAACATTCCACGGGAATGTCTTGCCAAATATTAACAAAATGTGCCCATAATTAAGTAAGGTTCGTTCTGGCTGTGTGGAGGCCTTCCATGCCTTGTTTCATAACATACGAAAGTTGATCAATAGGATTTAAGTCTGGGCTTCAAGGTGGCAAATTTATGACAGAAAAATCAGAGGAATCTTCATTCAACCAGCAAGTAGCCAACCGGGATTTGTGAGAGGTACAGTTGTCTTGCTGGAAAACTCCATTACCGTGTGGATAACAGAACAGCAAAAAAGAAAGGAAGTGATCACCCAGCAACTATACGTATCGAATTGCATTGAGAGAGGTTGGTACACGCCCCAAAGATCCCAAACAATGCCACGAAAAAACACTCTTTACCATAATTGAGCCACCATACCCTTGTAGAGTTACAACCTGACAGGCAGTATAAATGACTCTATACGCTTGGCGCCAAATTCTCAGCCTCCCGTCGACGTTTAGTAGTCGGAATCGAGACTCATCACTCCATGCTACTCGTTTCCAGTCCTCTACACTCCAGTCTTTGTACTCTCTTCCGCAGGCAAGACGTGCAACCCGATGGAGAGCATTGAGCAATGGTACTCTCGTAGGTCGCGGCTCCCGAAACCCATACGTTGAAGCGAGCGTTGAAGAGTCCGTTTACTGACTGTATGACTGGCATCGTCATTCAACTGAGTGGTAATTTGAGCCAATGTTTGGTTTCGATGTCTACGTACAATATACCTGAGCCGTCTCTCACCTTGCATTGTCAAGGCTAATTGTCCTTTGTAGTTTACCCGATCGGTAGTTTTTTGTCCACCATCCATGTAATCTTGGTATACTCTTGACCCTGTTGACCATGAAAATCCTAGCTGTCTGAAGATTTCGGAAATTTAATGGCCCATTCGTCGCTCCCCTACGATTTGTACGCGACTGAAAGTGTCTGAACCAGGCAGTTACCCATTCTGGCAATCCCAACAACTAATTCAGAACAACCACAGTACGCGCGGTTAATGAAAATAGCACCTCGACCTCACTTGCGCATAAATGATGCGCAGCGCTACACAATTTGCAAATCCTTTGCTATCCATAATTCAATGAGCAAATAATTTTTTCTATGTTTATGCTATTTCTATTATATTTTTATACATTCTCATATGAAAAAGAGCCCTTTCAGCGATTGAAACTCGGTATGTACAATTCATTGGAATGCTCATTGAAACTTTTCCAAAAAATTATTTTTTATGAAGTTGTAGGTGTTTTCTTTAGATATATTAGTTCATTACCGCTAACTATATTTCTACAAAAATAAAAAATGACTTAAAATAAGAGGAATTTATAGACAGTTTGAAATTGGCTATGAGTGTTTTTCTTATAATCTATATGCACAAAAACATTTCTTGGCTAACCTGTTAGGAAAAATTGTCGTAACTATTTCGAAATATATTGCGAATTGTCGTTTCTTAATTTTTATTTCATTTTTTGAAATCATTCACCACATTTCACTACAAAACACTTTCTGAAATTTTATTATTACACTTTCATAATAAAACAATTTGAGAAAACACAAATGTTTTCCACATATATATATATATATATATATATAAAAATATAAAATAAGAAAATAACAGAAAAAAAATAAGATCAAATCTAATGAAATACGAATAAGAACCTAGCGAGTCAAAATGCAATTTCGGACTTAGGACGAATAAGTGGGTAAAAAGTTTGAAGCGTCAACCTCCCCTTTGCAACTCGGAGAAAGAAAAATAAAATAAATAGAAATTAAAGTATAAAAAAAAAAAAAAATCCAAAGTATAAAAAAAAAGTATAAAAATCTCATAGAAATATGAAAGAACAACGACTACTATTAAGCAAAAAATTCCCAAAATGTTTAAGCAGAAAAATATTAACAGAATTACCAGTAAAAGGATTCTTCAAAAGATTTTATTCTGCTCACAGAGCTTATTCCAGGAGATCCAACACTCTTGAAACGATGGTAAGCTTTTATATGTTGTGATAAAAATCATATATATAAAAAAAAAAATATATATATAATATATATATATATATATATATATATATAAAGAACACATTTTAAACTTTTTCCTTTCTTATAAAATATTTAAAATTTATTAAAAATTGGTAATCTTATTGTATTAACGTTATTTAATTTCTAGGCGACAGTTTACTGAAGGCGGTAGTATTAATTCGATAGAAATAATATTAAAGTATAGAAAGCAGCACATTTTAATGTAATAATCCGGTTTTCCCATGTACAATTAATTTAATATTTAACTTTGAACAGACACTTCAATATTTTTTTTAAAATTATATTAAGCAATACTGATTTTATTATTTAATGAACTTATCAAATTTTTATGGAATTATCATTGAAAATTTATTGTTGTAGGTCTTACAACTGTTCTAATTTCTATTACTATTTGAGCAGCTTAAAAGCTAATCTGGATTTTAATTGAACCACCTTATATATCAACACATTATAAATATTTGATTAATTTCCCCACCTCAAGTATTTCCACTCTCCTTACTATTTTGAAGAATAATAAACAAAAACCAATTTTCTTTTTGTCTTTATTAAAAGAAAACGTTCCTCCTCATCAACTTAAAGACAATACAAGAAATTAAAGAATAATTTGCTCATTCCTGGAATTATTTAGACTTTGTGTGTTTTACTCAAACCGATGCATTCATTATGACCTTACTTTGAAAGACCAAGTAAAAGTTTCAACTCAAAGATTTTAAGCAACAACGCAACTAACTGCTAATTACGAATAGATATTGTTTTCCATAGAAAATTGTTTTAAACACTTCATTTTCCTTACATTAGTGGTTTAAAAATTAATTAAACAAAAAAGTGAAATTTATGTTTCACAGGTAAAATCATATTTTTTATTAAAAATTTCTATTTTTACTTATTTATTGAAGGTAATTACGTATTTTTTTTAAAAATCCCACATATTAATTTTCCTCCAATCTTAAACATCTTATATTTTTCCCAATACTGAATGATGTTTAACTTTTCATTTACTCGTCTTACATTATAATTCTTCCAAATATCAATTAACATCCTACTAATGTCTTTTACTTTGTAAAATCATCAAATTTTTTTCGAATTTTTTAAAATTTTAGAAACATTTGATATTTATTTTATTGCACCAGTTTAATAATCAAAAACATTAAACTGGGGTCTTATATTAATTTATATTTTCAATAAATCTGCTGAAAATTAATGTACTAAAAACAAAATATAATTTCTTTTCCTAAATGATATAAAAGAAATACTGACAAATGGGGTAAACTATTTTATTGAAAGCCAAAATTTTTACAATAAATTTTTAAATCTATTGAGTTGAAGCTATTGACAAATATCACAAAGAGTCACTATCTCTGAAAAAGAGTCACTATCTCTGAAAAAGAGTCACTATCTCTGAAAAAGAGTCACTATCTCTGAAAAAGAGTCACTATCTCTCATAAAGAGTCACTATCTCTCATAAAAAGTCACTATATCTCATAAAGAGTCACTATCTCTCATAAAGAGTCACTATATCTCATAAAGAGTCACTATCTCTCATAAAGAGTCACTATCTCTGATAAAGAGTCCCCATCTCTTTGGTAAAGAGTCACTTTCCTGTAATAAAGAGTCACGTTCTCTGTAATAAAGAGTCACTATCTCTGTAATAAAAAGTCTCTATCTCTATATTTTCATTACAGCACTGAAATTCCTATGTTCCATCTTGTTTTCTAAGCTCTGTGCTCCTATGTACGATGTTAATTATTTTCTCATTACTGAAACAATTTGTAGGATTTTAATGATTCGCTGGAAGTTATTTCATTTTTTGATGTTCCAAAGTTATTTGCAGTATCTTCTTAGATGATTGCGGAGATCTTTTGAGTATTCATAGTTTTTAGAGGAAAAGCTATTTACTATAACACCATGCTGTGCTATGATGAGCTATCCTCACAGTATTTGATATCTGCAGGAAGATTTAAAAGTTGAACATAGCGCCCCTAAAGGATTATTCTCCAGTTATTTATTTTCATAGGCAGAGTTGAAATCTTAAATGTCATCGTTGGCAACACAGGCTTCAGCATTAGAAGGCTGAACAATGCAATCAATTGTTATTCCTGTGCGAGAACTCTTTTCCTGCTTAGGAGTTCACTTTTTGCAGTGGTCCACAAACAGAATGTATCCAAAGGAAAAAATCATATAAGACATGTCGCTGTTACATATCACTTGCAACATGTTGGTGGTCCAAAGAAGCATGACAGAAATCGCAACAGACAATGATTCCCTCGTCAATGCTTTAGTCATTAAAGACTTGTAATTTGGAGTTTCTTTTTTTAAGTGTTCCAGTAAAAAGATACATCCAACGGCATAAAACAAGTAAAACATCTCGCAATAGTACATCAATTGCAGCATATTGATGATCCAAACAAGAAGGGCAGAAAACGCACCAAATAACGACCCCATCATTGACAAAGACGTATTTATATATCAAAAACGTATGTTTTCAAAAAAGATAACGCAGTAATTAAATAACAGCTTCACTTTGTTCGCTCAGACACTAAACTAAAAAATGTTTCAAGATAACAATATAAAATGAAAATAACCGTCGCTTTTGTTACAATTTTGCGTAAGTTCTAATACAATACATGTATTATTGCTTGAATTGTTAAAAAAACTAAATAATCAGATAGGTTACAATGACGTTTTGTAACAATAAAAACTCATAAAGAAATAAACCTTGTAAAATGTGTTTTTTAATTCACTTCTTCCTTTTTAAATATTATTAAGTATAAATGGTATTATATATTACACTTTAATTATTATTTTAAATTGAAGACTATTTGAATAAGTTTTATATTAAAATCATATTTACATAGCAATGTATTTTTTTAAAAATTATCGTAATTTTATTGCTATACATTTACAAAGCATTTCAAGATCTTTCTTTGTATTATACTACATATTATTTTTTTATTTAAAAAAATCATTCGAAATGTTAAAAGGCGTTTCTCTGTTTATTCTTCAAAGAAAAATGTATCATTGAATTAAGTGAAAATCTATACATATAAAAGAAAGAGTTTGTGTGTTTCAGCTCTTCCAGCCAAATTAAGCAACACAGATGTGTGAAACTTGGCACGTAGAAGCTGTAGGTCATTATGCTATTAGCCTCAAAGAGTTTTTTTCTTTAAATTCGCTTTAGATTTTTTTTAAAATTTAATTTTTAAGCGATTTTTCAGCTAAATGGAGATAATGACGTCATCAGACATGTCAAGTCTTAACTCTGCAAAAATTAATATTTCCAGAAGTTTTGGGGGATATTGCAGCACATTTTATTGTAAATATATTTATTTATGGTTGTATTTATTCGTTTTTTTTTACTCTTTGTGATGGAATGGCATTTGTTTTTCGAAAAAATCGTCCTAAGAAAATGTTCTTTCTACATATATTGTTACGTTGATTGGGTTTCATGGATTTTATGTTGTCAGTACCAAAGAACAAAAGAGGTCCTTAAGAGTGATGGAGTTTATTGTCTAAAACATTCCTTAAGAATGAAGGATTCACCGGTAAAATTCGCCAATGTTCCAGAAGATTTTTATACCTTCTACAGCACAAGAGTGCGTAACATTAAAGATTATCCTCAAGCAACCATTCCCTAGGGAACTCTTGAACAGCTGCTGAAATAATACTGACACAGTTTCGCCGAGCTACCACTATTCATAGTCTGCGTGAGTACACATTCCAGTGCTTTCTAGAAAAATCCGCTTACATCTTAGATCGTGATGTTGTAGATTTCTCAAGGGATTCCTAGAAGCATCCATGTGGTCGCCATGTCACCAAATATGATCGCCAACATGATTGCTAAATCGTCAAATTTAGTCGCCAAATATATGCCAATTGGCTGTATCGCTAATATTTCTCCAAGTTTCCTTAAAAATGCCATTATAATGTAAGGGACGCCATTGCTTGCAAATATTACAATTTTCGTCAGAAAATAAAAGCAACAGAAAGTAATATTAATGTAGTCAACATCCAGATACAAATTTTTTGCACAATTTTAAGTTGAAATTAAGAATTAACTATACAAATTTTGTAACAATATACAGATATATACATGTATATATTTAGAGAAAGTAGCAAATTGTAGCTGAGTAGAATTCTTTGATTTTTATAGAAAATAGTTTTCCTCATTATTATTTAGCTAATGTTTAGAGCATGTTTGATTCAACAATTTTAGATAAAAAGTTTAACGTGCTTATATTTACACACACACAATAAAAATTTAGGTAATGTACAATTTTTTAAAATATTTTTAAAGGTTTTGTTTAAAACAAAAATGAAAATATAATAATATCTGCAATTACTAATTTTTATTTCTTTTTCTATAAAAATAATGCCTCAATTTCATAACAAAAAATTAATTGCATTTTCATATTTTTAAGCAAAACATTTCAAAGGGTTTCTGAGTATTCAATCAAAAACTATAGAAATCCTTCAACATTCATAATTTTCTTTTAGTGTTAAAGGAAACTATTCAAGCATAATCAGTTCTCAGTTCTCATGCAATGAGATTCATGATTTGCTTATAAACAATTATTACACATACAATATTTTTATAATCAAAAACTACCGTCATTTTAATCCTTTCACACACCACACACACACATTGAATATATTCGAAATTATTTGAATAAAATTCAAAACAATTACGTTATCTCTATGTTACATAAATATTTCCAAGAATGTTAACAAAACAGCTAACATAAACCGTCGTAAAAAGAAACTCACAACCAAAACTTTCATAATACTGGATATAATTACTAAGAAGTAATATTTATTGGTACACTGCAAAAATGCTTTGAATTGACTAATTATCTAAAGACATACACAGACAGATATCAGACATATAAATTAACTTCCGAATTGTGATAAAAAAAGGTACTTGTTAAGTTAATGCTATTAGGGTAAATACTAACAACTTAACAAATAAGAATTCCTCATAGGCTTTATGATGCTTCACTAAGATGAAGTCAACTTATATACAGCCAGGTTTTAAATTCAAATTTAGGTTACTTATAAAGAATCTGTATTGACTATTGTCGAAAAAGCTAGATTTAGTTTCATCCAATTAATGAAAAATATTACATGTCAGAAATACAAGCAAAAATATTTAGTTCACAAATCAATTAAGGATAAAATCTTATATAACTAAATAATAAGGCAAAACTGAAAAAAAACCAGGCTTAGTGGAAGTGAAAACTTATTTTGTTGAACAAATTTCTTTGAAATTGGACTCCAATTCCATGAAAGTACAAAATTAGATACAAAATTAGATAATGATAAATTGAATCCAAACTCCTAAAAATTGGTATTTTTGCCGCAATATTAAGAGTGATGCATTTTTTTTAACTTTTTTATGTTAATAGTGGAAAGTTTTTTATATTTTACACCTTTTTTAAGTTGTCTACATAAAAATAAGTATTATTAATAAAACTGTGTATTTTTTATAGAAGTTATTTTAAGGATTGTGGCAAGATATAAAATTTCCTTCCCATTGTGAAAGGTTGTACGTCATTTTTTAACATTGCTATTTACAAAAAAACAGGCAAACTGCTCTAAATTTTCAAAAATATCATGAAATTGAGTTCTGTTTAAGCACATATAAAATGATAAATAAATTTCTTACATGCTTCTAAATTAGATGCAATTTTTATCTGTTTCTCCTCTTTCAAAATTGAAAGTCATCTGTTTAACTATTTTACAAAAATTTTTGAGGCAAAAATGTCTTAGTATGTGTTTTAAATTGGATCAGAATTCAATCAGAAATATTTTATATGTTCTATAAGTTTTTGAATAACATTTCAGATCATCTGTTCTGAGTTCATATCCTTTAATTTCTTTCCTTAAACCTCAATCTTAAAGAAAAAATTTTTAAGCTTTATGTAAAAAGATCTCCATGATTTATCCAAGTTTCAAATGTTTTAAAGCAATCCTAATTAACTTTTTCAAGACCAGATTATTCACATTTCCTTTTTCTTCGTGTTACTATAAATCTTTATTTTTTACTTAAGAAATATATATGTTAATAAATTTTAACCAATAGTTTACATTTTCACGAAATTTTTATTTATAAATCTGAAATTGCCACAAAGAATGTCCATGTATATGTAAAACTATAAGTTCAAATAAGTTTCAATTATTTATTTGAAAGTGATTGAATAATTTCAAATGTTAGACAGTTTAAGGAATATCAAATCTGTCAAAAAATATTTTTCCGTACGAAAGAAAATAACGTATTTCCTACCCTTACGTTTTTATATGTTTCCGGTTGCTCTTTCAAATATGTGTTAGTCGTAAAAACAAAAATCCCAAGGAGATATACACATTTGTTCCTTGACTTCAAGATTGCATTTTGTTAATGAATCTTTATCAATGCTTATTATGCTTGCAGATTTTATATATTTTAATGAGTACTTAATTAAACCTTTAATTGCCTATTAAAATATACACAATTGGCTCTCAGTGGCACCGTATGCGGTACATGGGGGCGGGGTTGAGAAGCACACAATTACGTTAAATTTTGAATGAAATAAGTAAATTCTTCCCAAACACTGCCTAGGTCATCTTATTGCATTCCAAAGCCTTCGTAATAGTTTTACTGATAACAGCGTAAAGAAAAGAATCCTACTGCGGAAAAACGTATATATACGCCCATGGCACTTATCGCACTAGTTTAGCGAGGCAGATATATACGTCAGTGGTAGTTAAAGGTTAATATTATTGAGTTGCTTTTCAAAATTTTAAAATTTCAGTGAATATTAGTTTTAAATATTTCAAATATTTTTCTTGACCTGTTTCTGAGATAATATGGCACTAGAATTTATCAAAAAATAATTCTTTAAGCATTTTAGAGCTTACATTAGAGCTTACGTAAGGAAATTAAACAAATGGTCTAAATTCATGACGGTCACATGATAATATAAACACGTGTTCTACATAGAATTCAAAACGGACAATAAACTATAGCTCGTACTTTTTATTCTATTTGTAAAACTCAGGTAAAACTTCAAATTGCATAGTTGGGTAAAGATGCTCAAGAGTTATTAAAAGAAATTTCTGCAAAAAGATTTTAAAATTAAAGAAAAAAAGTCTTGTTTTATGTGTGTATTTTTAAATAAAGTGACAAATATTAATTTTTAAAAAAAAGTTTCTGTAAAAAGCGTAATTTGGCAACAACGAAGTGCATGAACTGATTTGCTGAAAATAGATAATTGCATTTATCGTGACTATGACGTCACATGTGTTTCTGAACTTGATTGGCTAAAAACACGTGGTTTAAAATTATCGTGTAATTATGACGTCACATGAATTTAGTCCATTGTGTTCAACGGAAATTCGAACAAGATGCATGTTCTAACTCTAATAACCAAAGCTCAAAAGAATGTTTTCTGATTTGACGGATTTAAGAACTAAAGTATTTTACATTTTCTTATTAATTTGAAAAATAAGCATTGATGCTTTGGATTCAAATGTGTTCATCAAAGAAAATCAATATATATTTTTTAAATAAATGTGTCTTATTTTATTGTTTTTTTGGGCATTCTATGTAGTGATTCAGTTAAGAAGTTCTGTAGAAATTATTGCATGTCTTAGCATTTATTTTAATGTATGAAAAAAAGGAGTTTCGTGATTTTTAGTTTCTTTCTTATTGTAAAAATTTATTTTCTAGCTTAGTTATTACATTTATAATGCATTTTCAAAAACACACTTGAAATAAAATTTTAAGGCAGAAGTTCTTAAATTGATAACTATTTTAAATAGCTTTCTTGTAATAGTTTTTGAATATCAGATGTACTACAAGTTAGTTGCTTGCTCTTGAAAGTTAAAAAATATTTTCATGCTGAGGAAATAACAAAAATTCAGAAATCCAAAGAAGAAATTAATAAAAAAGTACACTTTCACACACAAGATTCGACCAAAGAATGTATATCATACGGGAACTGATATTCGGTAAGATTTAGGGAAAATATGAGTGCATTAGCAGCTACATACTTAGTAAGCACTTAAATCTTCAAGCCGATGAATAGTTGTGAATCGGTCATTGATTACTTTGTCACCACGTGTGTTAAAGATACCTTTCCCCATAGAAAGAATAATTTGGAATAATTGGAATTTCCTAATTATATGAATTCTAGCAGCCTGTAAACATTCATGAAATTTCAAGTTTTGAATAAAACTCCGGATGTTTATCTAAATACCGTTTTATTTCGAATATTTAGCACCTACTCTCGTTGCTGAAAAATATTTCATTTATAGGGAAATAAATATTACGTATACGTGGTGTTGCCTAATTGGATCGACAGAAAAGTAAGCTGAATGCGGATAACAAAACACCGTAGAACATGGTGTCGCAAACCATGTTTAATCGGTGAAAATCGCAATATTGATAGCCACCACGAACGGCATTCACGAGGTTTCACGTCTAGGTCAAAACCAACACGAATATAGAAACGTACTGATAGATGACTTTCAATTCTTTTCTTTTACTTTTACTACAGATTATCTTTTAAGAGCAGCGATGACAAAGTATGCAAGTGGGGTTTAAACATATCTCAAACATGATTGTCTTAAATGAAGGCAGAATGATATATATAGCTTGCAGAGCACATTGACTGATGAGAGACGTGTGTTACCCTGCATTAGATGCCCTCCTTCTCAAAGGTAGGTAAATGTCACCAGCCACAGTAAAATAATCCAAGCATCCTTGGGCTGTCAAAGAGCAAAGAATATGAACCAGAAGTGACATGCTATCCTACGCAATGGTGCCCGAAACCAAGATACCAGTTGTTGCGCTGTGAAGCGTTCTACATATGATGTCGAACTGGACCTTTCATCCCGTCGTCACCAGCCTTGTACACGATGACTATCACAACACAAGCAGAAGCGTAACTCGTCTAAAAATTCGACCCTGTGCTATTTCGTCAATAATGTCACAGTTTTGCAGTCGGAGTTGACAGTGTTGTGCATTCAATGATATTTTTCATATTGGACGCCAATAGCTAGCGTCCAACCTTCATAGATTCTAGATTTTGAAGATATATTTTTGAAAATCAAATATATTTGAAGGTCGAAGACTTCATGTATAAGCTGGAAAAAGGCTGCAGATATAGCTTGTGGAGCTGCTACCATCTGTCGGTGAATGCTTCGATCTACTTCAAGACGTCCATTACAATATCCTCCAAACTTACCATTTTCTTTGTTTCAAGCACTTATACTGCAGCCGTACATCATGAGCGCCTCTAGGTGGCTCAAATCCGAGATTTGACATGTGGATGTACGCACCCTTATTAATCCAATCATTTTGGCACTCGTAAAATCATTTGTCTTCTGGAACTGTTTACGATGACGGCGGTCTAAGTATTCTCTTCTATTACATTTGTCGTTTGAGATTAGACAAAAATTCTTACAATAGCAACAATAGTGACATTTTGCAAATGCCTTTCTTTATTTCTATTTAATGTGTGATGGAGACCTGCGCAATTATTATCGTTTCGTTACTCAATGAGGTTCGTCTATCCTGAAATTCGCAATATTTTCTGTTCGTTCATTCTTGATGTTGCACTTCCTGTTTCATCGAGAATTCAATGGAGAGCAAGAGGACTGTAATTTTGTTTTTAATGTTCTATCTGGTAAATGAAGAGCCCTTGGTATACGAATAAGTTTATTGATGACTAAACATAATTTCACAGAACTACACTCACACACACCGACATTAATACTATTTACAGTGTTTAAGAAGAAATATCGCTTTAAAGCGCACTGCCCAAAGCATCATGCTTTTATATATATACTAGCTGTTACCCGCCTGCTTCGCTGGGTATTTCATGATGTTTTATAAATTTTTACTGCTTATATATATGTATAAATTATTGATATCTAAGTCCTAGCATTAAGAATTCGATTGAATTGAAAAATATACTTATACCTGTAACTGTCACCTGTTGATAAAAAAAAGGGCAGAACTCATCTAATTTGTATTTTCTAAAAATCTCTAAAATTGAAGCATAGAATGATGCTTTCGTAACTCAAAACCAAGTGCATTCCCGCAAAACCAATTTTCGGTGGATCTCTACTCCGTAAATTGAACATGCAAGCCAAATTTCAAGTCTAACAGAAAAAAGCAAAAGTTTTACTATAAATATCCCCGTAATCCCGTGTGTTGAGAGCCGTTTTCCAAAATAACCTCTCTTAGTGGATTTCAATTCAACAAAAGAAAAATGCAAACCAAATTTCATTATTATAGTCCTTGTAGCTCGAAAAAAGTAATTTTTTGTCAATACGTCCCAGTAACCCCCTGCAACCCCCCAGAACTTGATTTGCTTAAAATTTATTCTTAGTGGATCCCTATTCAACAAAAGAAACATGCTTAACAAATTTCAAGTATATGGGTCTAACAATTAAAAACAGGAATTTTTTTCTGTAACTCCTCTTGACCCCTCGCAAACATCTTTGGGGGTCAATTTTCACACATTTTACTCTTTTTTAGAGGAACTCTATTTCATGAAAGGAACATGCCTACCAATTTTCAAGCAGGATGATCAAGTAGTTTAAAAATGGAAATATTTATGGATTACGCCTCTTAATCTCCCGAAATTAAACTTGGTAGTTGATATTCGCGAAACCCATATTGTAGCGGTTCTCTACTTTACGAAAGGAATCTGCTTATCAAATTTCAAGACTGTACGTCTAACAGTTTAAAAATGGGGATAATTGTCTATAACGCCACTTGAGCCCCCGAAACGCCACTTCTGGGTCTGTTTTCACAAAACCCATTTTGTAGGGAAATTGCACTCTGTGAAAGGAATCTGCTTAGCAAAATTTAAAGACTGTGCGTCCAATTAATTAAAAATGCAAAAAAATTTCAATAACGCCCCTTGATCCCCCGCAACACCACCTAGGGGTCGATTTTCACAAAACACATTTTGCAGTGTATTTCTATCCTATGAGAGGAATCTGCTAACCAAATTTCAAGACTGTGAGTCTAATAGTTTAAAAAAGAAATAATTATTTATATCTGCCCTTAACCCCCCGCAACACCCCTTGGGGGTCAATTTTCTCAAAACCCGTTTTGTAGCGGATATTTACTCCAGGAAAGAAACTTACCTACCAATTTTCAAGCAGGTAGGTCAAATAGTTTACAAACGAAAATATTTATCTCTTACGCCACTTATCCCCTGCAACGCCACTTAGAGATCTGTTTTCACAAAACCTTCTTATAGCTGATCCCTACTCTATGAAAGAAATCTCTTTATCAAATATAAAGACTGTTCGTCTAATAGTTTAAAAATGGAAATAATTATCTATAACGCCCCTTAAGTCCCCTCAACGCCACTTGGCGGGCAATTTTCACGAAACCCATTTTTAGCGTATCTCTACCCTATGAGAGAAATCTGCTTACTAAGTTTCAAGACTGTACGTCTAATAACTTAAAAATAGGAATTTATAACGCCCCTTAAACCCCCGCCCCGCAACACCCCTTGGGGATCAATTTTCCCAAAACCCATTTTGTAGCGGATATTTACTCCAGGAAAGAAACTTACCTACCAATTTTAGAGCAGGTAGGTGAAGTAGTTTAAAAACGGATATATTTATCTATTACGCCACTTAATGACCCGGAACGCCACTTAGAAGTCTGTTTTCACTAAACCCGTTTTGTAACTGATCAGTATGCTACGAAAGGATTCTATATATCAAATTTAAAGAGAGTGCGTCTAATAGTTTAAAAAAAGAAATAATTATTTATATCTGTCCTTAACCCCCGCAACCCCCCTTGGGGGTCAATTTTCTCCAAACCCGTTTTGTAGCGGATATTTACTCCATGAAAGAAACATTCCTACCAATTTTCAAGCAGGTAGGTCAAATAGTTTACAAACTAAAATATTTATCTCTTACGCCACTTATTCCCTTGCAACGCCACTTAGAGGTATGTTTTCACAAAACCTTCTTATAGCTGATCTCTACTCTATGAAAGAAATCTCTTTATCAAATATAAAGACTGTGCATCTAATAGTTTAAAAATGGAAATAATTATCTATAACGCCCCTTAAGTCCCCTCAACGCCCTTTGGGGGCAATTTTCACGAAACCCATTTTTCGCGTATCTCTACCCTATGAGAGGAATCTGCTTACTAAGTTT
This sequence comes from Trichonephila clavata, assembly GCA_019973975.1. Taxonomy (NCBI): domain Eukaryota; kingdom Metazoa; phylum Arthropoda; class Arachnida; order Araneae; family Nephilidae; genus Trichonephila; species Trichonephila clavata. Next base: position 114,677 of record BMAO01017183.1, read on the forward strand.
CAAGACTGTACGTCTAATAACTTAAAAATAGGAATTTATAACGCCCCTTAAACCCCCCGCCCCGCAACACCCCTTGGGGGTCAATTTTTTTAAAACCCATTTTGTAGCGGATATTTACTTCAGGAAAGAAACTTACCTACCAATTTTAGAGCAGGTAGGTGAAGTAGTTTAAAAACGGATATATTTATCTATTACGCCCCTTAATCCCCCGCAACGCCACTTAGAAGTCTGTTTTCACAAAACCCGTTTTGTAACTGATCATTTTTCTACGAAAGGAATCTATATATCAAATTTAAAGACAGTGCGTCAAATAGTTTAAAAATGGAAATAATTATCTATAACGCCCCCTAAGCCCTGCAACGCCACTTGGGGGTCGATTTTCAGCAAACTCATTTTGTAGCGGATCTCTACTCTCTGAAAGGAATCCGCTTACCCAATTTCAAGATTGTACATCAAGTAGTTTAAACATGGAAACAATTATTATTAAAGCCCTTAACCCCCGTAACGCCCCTTGCGTTTCGAATTTCGGAAAATCCTTTCTTAGCTGATGTCTACTCTATCAAAGGAACATGTCTACCAAATTTCAAGTCTGTAGGTTGAATAGTTCCAGAGATTTCGTGATTAGTCAGTCAGTCAGTCAGTCAGTGAGTGAGTCGCTTTCTCCTTTATATATATATATATATATTTCCTCTTCATTCGATCAGATCATCGGCGTTCTGGTCATAATTCAATGGCGCGTTACATATGTTTATTCTGGCAACCCTGAAGTCGCCAATTACGTTCGAAGGCACCAACACTTCCAATAACACGTAGTACACCTCCACCATAAAAACTTTACAATATCGAGTCTCATTTTTCTTCCTTATTCATTCAAAATCACGATATTTTTTCTTAGATTTGGCAATGCTTTTACAATAATTTTCAATTAAATGTAATACGAAGTTATTCATATCTCCACTCAAAATGATCTTTAAGCCTTTTATATACCTAGATTTGAGCATTAATTTTAAATATATGTATTCGTTAATTTGAGGGTAAACAGTTCATTCCATATTCTAAATCTCGGGTTTTAGCAAATTTTGATACTCTCCAAATTTTCCGTACGTCAAAGAAATTGAATTTATTTCAGGGCTACATAATGCGATCAATCCTAATAGTTTCTTCCTATGGAGCGGAAATAGAAATGAATAGTTAATGATAAGCAGAGAATTTCCCTCAAAGATAAATCTACTCCTTTCTACTTTCAATGAATATGTAAGTATGCATATGTATATACTTCTTTGTCTTGTATAACCTAAAAATGGGACTTAACTGAGTAGGACAGGATGGAATGATTGTATAAATCTTTTGAATTTTTTATTTTTTGTTTATTTGAGTTTGAAAAACAATTGTCTAAAAGTGAATACCACTATCATCTTACGTATTGGGGTTTGAATTTAACGCAATATATCTAATTCAGGTTAAAGATTATATATAATTCAGGAAATTTTGTGTTACATAATCATTTGAAGAGGATTAATTAAATATGATGTTTTCATAAAAAATTTAACGTTTACATATCTTTCATGCATCAAATTTAAAAGCAAATAATTAATTATTCTCAGAAAATATCAGAAAAGTAAATTGAGGTATATTTTAATATATTAACAAATAAAACAATGTTTTTAAAATGTTAATTTAAAGCCTGGAAAACCATTACAAAGGTCATTTCAGTCTACGTAAAGACGAAGCTTAAGTACCAAAGTTAGACAGGATTGCACGTTTCCTTGACCTAATTAGAAATTGGAGCCAAGGATTTATATTTCTAAGTGAATTCTGATTTTGTGATTTTCTAAATTTTATTTGTGCTAATTATTTCTTGTTTATTATAAATCTGTTTCAACCATTTGATAGTTATAGAGCATAATTTAATTGAATTTGATGGAAACTGGCTGTTATTTATTTGGAATCTTTTCATAATATGAGTGATGATCTACCACATAATATATAGTGCAAAAAATAGGATTCTGGAATGAATGGAAGCAATTCTCATCTTCAATAAAAAACCATAGAGAAGCCATTGAAGGATTTGATGGAATTTTTCAAGGAATAAAAGCTGGACAAAAATAAATTAAACCTGGCCAAGAGAAATTAAATAGGGAAATTGAGTTAAAATAAATAAAGGCAGAAATGAAAGTTGGGTAAAACGAATTATGCACCACAATAGCTTCAGGGTAAGAAATGAAAATCATTCTTTAAACAAATTTGAAGAAATTAAACGGAAGATAGAAGTATAGACAGCATATCACATGACTTCGAGAAAGGTTTAGAACAAGACTAAAACCCATCCAGTTCTTAACAGAACACTTTAATTCTTATGTTATGACCGAACTCGTGTAAGTGTAGATAATTAAACGATTGTTCAGAGAACATAAAGATTACTTAACGAAGAAGTAAAAATTTATATTGAAAATCATTGTAACGGAGTACTACTCAATTTATTTAAACATGTTTATCTGTAACTGGAAAAGAAATTCAGCTTTTAAAATCTATAACACAAGGAAATTGTCTAGTAGGAGGAGAAATATGTAGTTCCTATTCTTAATGTATACAATTTTTCATATAAGTTTATACAGTTCGCTTGCTGAAATCCGCTGTCACCCCAATAATTTTTGACCGGATGAACTATAGTCATAAAAGTGGGGAGTAGATATAGTAAATGTGCCATGCTCCACACACACACCAAAAGCTTGCATCTCCACCTAGGGGATAAGTATGGTTTTCTTTCTTATCTCAAAAACAGCACGAGATACATAAAAAAGGTTATTTACAACCATTTTGAGCATCATCGATTTATAACAAAAAAATCTTGCTCACAAAAATCATACAAAGGAAAAGAACAAAGCACACATGTGGTTGGTCACGCTGAACAAAACTACACTGTCAGGGTAATTAGGATCATCCATCTGTCATGCTCAGAATGGTGTCCATAAACAACATTACACATCTGGATACGGAATTTTCATTTCCCTCTGCACTTTCTTCAACATATCACATGACACGTTGGCACAGGTATCCATAATACGGTTTCAAACTTCCTGCAATACTGATGAAGAGGTTTCATAAAACTTTACTTGATGTATCTGCAAAGAAAATGTCTAAGAGGTTCAGGTCAGGTAACCGTGCAGGCCATTCAAACCAATTACTTTACCCGATGACTAGTGGTGGAATGTGTTTCGAATGTTATGCGTGACATATGATCGGGGCGCTATCATTTTGGAGCATACATTCCGGAAGCCACTCAACGGCAAATCCTCAAGAAAATCGGATAGTACGACCATCAGTAATCACAATTATCGGGATCTCATTAACGTGATCTAATAAATTACGAGTTTAATCACTCTGTTTTGAATATTTAGCACCAGGCATTTATCAACCTGCAAACTCGATGGGGAACTTCGATAGCATGTCTAGGATTGTTCAGTGACCAGAAATGGATATTCTGCTTTTTGTGCATAGTATTACGGACAAAGCACGCCTCATCTGCCCGTATGATGTCAAGAATCAGGGATTCTCATGCGTGTGACTCTTTCTCCTTAGATCACTTTCCAACTTTCGGAAATACGAACCAAACATATATGCCTTTTAATATTTCTAATTTTAACATTACTTTACGAAAAGTGCCCCTTTCTTTTACTGAATCGATGATGCTCAACAACTTTGCGATTGACTTTCTTGATATATCTCATACTGTTTTTGAGATAAAATTGCTAACTCCAAATTTATCCACCAATCGGCGCTGTAACAAGTTTGTCTGTGTAGCGCATGGCAATTGTACTCTACTTAAACCTCGCTTTTATGACTACAACTCTTGTCGTTCATAATTTATTGGGTTAACAATTGATTCAAGAGGGCAAACTGTATGTATCAAATATAGTTTCCCTATACTATTTTTCCAAAAATTAGCTTCAACATTTACTTACTAACAAAAATAGGAAGGGAGCTTTAACTTTTTTCCAGAGGTTCGAAAGGATTTTTATCACGACGAATCCAATATGAATATATAGGTAACATAAAAAAATGAGACAAAATGAAAGATATATTTTTAGAAGTTTATTGGAAAAAAGATTAAACCTATGTAAAATAATCACAGGCATAGATTTTTATAGAACATTAACCTTTCATTAGCTATTGATAATAATAAATATAAGAAATTAACTGTTGTGTTTTATAAGGATTAATCACAGACAAATACGTAAAAATTTATTTTTTTCGTAATGCGTGTTAGTTATTGTTTGTCTTATATGATAATATTTAGTAAAACTACGTCTGATTCCCAAATAGAATAATTTTCCTTATCATCATGCCATCTATTATAATTTACTCTATTTATAAAAGAAATTAAAAGTATGTTAGTGGTATAAAAACTTGTATGTTGCTCGTTGCATCAATAGATGCTGCGGACGAATTTTACGAAAATAATGAAAATAATAAAAAAATCATATGAGGGTGAGTCCGAAAATAAGTTTTCCATCTCCACTGTGGTCGAGTTGTGTATTAAAGTCGAAACGTAGAATGAGACATTAAAGATAACAAAGAAGTTTATTTTTCTACATAAGTACCAAGTACATTGAGATATTTATCATATTGCTTTATAAGCTTCAAAAAGCCCTCCGGAGAAAATTCAGGACCTTGCATAGGGAAGAAGAGTTTACCAACCTGTTTGTCTTCAGCATTGCTTCCGAAGCGCCTTCTTCTCCAAAGCCGGAAAAAGGTGAAAGTCACTTGGTGCGAGATCAGGACTGTATGGTGGATGGTGTATGCGCTTCCAATCAAGAGTTGCAGTATAGTTTTGCGTTGCTGTCGCCGAGTCATTTAACAGAACGTCAGATCTGAGAAGCCCAGGCCGATTTTTCCGAATCACCTCTTTCAAAATCGACAGGGTGTTACAGTACCACTTAGCATGTACCCAATGTACTAACGGATGGTGTACCGGTGCCTTGCGTGTTCACCTGCTGTGTCGTCTTTCGTTCATAGCCGTTAAATGCTTCTTTCATATGCAAAGCCCTGAGTCTTTCTCGGAAGGCTTTTTGAAGCTTTTCAAGCGGTATGACAAATGTTTAAATGTACTTGGCTCTTAAGTTGAACAATAAAGATGTGTCTTATCTTTAATGTGTCATTCTATCTTTTTACTTTCATACACAACTTTGACCACAGTCGAAAGGGGAAACTTATTTTCCGACTCACCCTCCTATCATTAATATGTTTAGCAATATTGTTCCTTTATCATTTTCTTTCACTTTCACGGCTATTACATATTACGATAGTGAACAACTTTAGATAAGAATCATGCTATTACTTGCAGAGTAACACTTAATGAATTTTTCTTAAGTGAATAAGGCATTTTCATATAAATTTTCCATTTTGAAAACCAAAATCAGATAATGGATGGAATTATGGTGAATTTTCATAAAATTTTTCAGTTGTAACATTTAAATTTTTATTAAAATTACTTTTCGCAAGCCTAATATTTACATAATTTATATTCAACAAATATTCCAAGTATTGCCTTTTTTTTAGTTTTAATTCAAAATAAAGTGAATCTCCCTTTATTCAAGAGCAGCAAATGGATATACCCGTTTAATATTTTATTTATTTTTTGTTCAAGAGGCTTTAAAAACTACTAAAAATAGTTAGTTTTAACAGCGCTTTGTATGCAGCAGAAGCTTAGTGCTAAATAGTTCGTTCACTTAAAAAAAGGATTTGCTGGCGTAAAATGGACCCGCATCTTAAAGAAAATCATCGACTGAATACAAATTACTTCATTAAAAACTCCCCACTAATAAACACATTTCTTGGATAAAGACACTTAGGATAAGCTCTTTATTCAATTAAATGGAAACTATTTCAAATTCCTCATTATTTTGTAAAAAAAAATCTAGAAGAATAAATTTTACTACTGTATTAATTATCTATTCTTCAATTTAAAGCTTATAGAGGTAGAAATATTACATAAAAATTCAATTTTTCATCTGAAACAAACTTTGAGCATTAATGAACAAACCCATTTTCTCTTTTTTATTTCATTTAAATCGCAAAATCCCTAAACGTTTGTACAAAGAAGTGAAACGTGTAGTTTTAAGTATATTAACATTCACTCTTTTAAAATTTTCTAACATTTTAACAGAAAAAGAAAAAAAATTATTATTTCATAGCACTAGTAAACTAAAGAAATTAATTTTTAATTTCTCATTTTATAATTTGAATTTCAAAATGTAATGGAAATATTTAGTTAAAGCTGTAGTTTGTATAAATAACTTATCCCATGCAGTGAAGCAGTTATACTTGTGACGTTCCTGTTCTCCCACCTTAACTTGAGAGAGAGAGAACGGCTATAGTTTTTTGCCTTAAGAAGGGTCTTTAGGTATAGAAAAAGAACTATGCGCTACAATTAGATTAGTTATAAAGTTATAATGCCCCACCAGGAGTTGATAACCAAGATTTTGGTTTGTTGTTCGTTATTAACAACTCCATTATTTTTCCGTTCTTTGTTGAGTAGGACATTCACTATGTTTATCTTTACTTTTCTATACTATACATATACAGTCGACTCTCACTAATTCAAATCTTCGGTAATACGAACCTTCCACTAATTCAAAATATATGCCCAGCCCCTAGAAAAACTCTAGATATTTTGGTACACTCAATATTTCGAAGTAAAATTTTGGTTGGCCAGACTACAACACGCGATAATTCGAAGTTATCTTATAAAACTCTCTACAATTCGAACTCTCACTACCATGCGTAGTCCTGTAGCAAACAGGTTGGAGCTTACATGTCTTGTGTTGTATTGGCTCTACGTGTCTCCCCTGTAACGTAGATCCTTTGATGACCCTCTGTCTGTCATCCCCTCTTTGTGTTTCCCGGTTCCTCTAGCAAAAATAGACTTTTATTGTTTTCTTTCTTCAAGGGGACAATAGAACAGTCACACATATTTTCAGCCGTCCATACCTTTTCTTTAGCACGTGGTCTTACAACACATGTGTTCAGAATGGAGGGTCCGCTGTTGTGAAGAAGAGATTCGTAGGATTGTGTATTTCGCGTCGGAGTGACATCACGATTTATGACTCATCTGTGTGATTTATGGCATGTGGCACCAAATAAAGAATGGGCCGGATTGGGCCTTGTCTTGTAGAACCAATAGTGTTGGGGACAGTTTCTGAGGGAACCAATAACAGATTAAACAGATTTTTAAAGATAAGAGATTTTTTTCGTCAAAAAGATTAATTATTTACTGTATTGTGACAGGTCTATTCACGACATTTTTCCTACTAATCCTCATGGGGAAACTTTGGGGATAGCATTCACATCAATTCACAGCTTTTCAAGAAGAACACGTGATATGTAAATTAGTTTGACTATATCAAGTCTAGGCTTTGTAGATGTGAGATAGAAGGAGCCGGGAAGCTGTTACATAAGTGCGAATATTGGAATATTTCATTCACAAAACTAGCACGAGTTAAGGAAGTCACTGCCTAGATTAAATTATTAGATTGAAGATTTAAGATAGTAGAATTAGAATTAGCTATCGGTTCGTTCGTGCTTGTTCTCCTTATCTATTTCGCGTATTCGGGTTTACTTAGAGTTGGATATTAAGAATAGACAACGCTTTAGATATCACTCCTAGGTTTCCTCTTGAAGTTTCAATTGAGATTGTTTAAGTGTGTGTTCAAGGAATAAATAAAACTAATTGTTATTATGGAATTTGTTGGTGATGCTTTGTTTCCCCCCACACCTAGAGACGCGCATGACGGAGACAGAGGGGTGCCGATTAGACCCCCCCCACAGTATGTATTATTTTAATACAGAATTTTTAACTTCTGTATAATATTTATACTGTATAATATGTACTTTTTAAAAATACTTTAAAATAGTTTTATGCATATGCACAATTATTGTTTTCTTGAATAATTTCAAATTTAAATGTGTTAGAAAAAATTTATCTCTGTGTATTTTGGGAGTTTTTTCCTACCCACTTCATAATACAAAGTTTTTCATTGGACCCTTCTACTTCGAGTTATCTAGAGTCGACTGCATATATATATTATATACTAGCTGACCCGTCCATGCGTTGCTGTGGCTTTGTTTTAATACGTTTTTTCAGTATTATTCTAAGCTGTTCAATGCAGTCAAATCAATCTTCGTCTACAATTTTGGAGGGTTGAAAAAAGTATAAAACAATATAATGATTTTAATTTTGCATTTTATTCATCCCCTATTTGAGTATAGTACAATGTAGGAATTACTGATGAAGATGATAAGTAGCAACATATGAAGATTTAATTTTATAAATTTGGTAAATAACTTTAATTTTTCATATTTTTCAAATTATTTTTATCATTTTAAAGTATAACAATAAATAATTTAATATAACTAAACGCTAATCGGTGCACAATATTTTTCGGTAACCCATCTTTTGCTAATTTAAATAGATTCAACGGTTTCCACACACGTGAGCATGTAACATCTAGTTGCCAATTCGAGAAACATGGATTTTCTAAGTCCAAGCTTCAAATAAATATTGCTTGGGCGTCAGATTCTTTTATGGTCATCGCGAAAGTCAAACAAATCGGAAATTGAAGCCTTTTGAATAGTATTGGAGATTCTGACGGTATCAGTGGAAAACGTGGCAACAGATTCCGTAGTAGCAGAATCGAATTTTCTTTTAAACTTTACAGTTAAAATGTTTGCTTCAAGAAGTTCCCGGTATAATTCTTTTGATGATCAAACGTGCACCGTTGCATTATCTCGGTGAATTTAAGTTACGCAGATAATAACCAGGGAACCAACCGAACATTATGTGGTGACATTCCTGATACATCTAGAGAATTCAAAAACTCGGTTGGAAAATTTACGGTTTTGTTTTCATCAACAATAGTGTCGATTGGTTAAAAAGGCGTTGGATCAACTGGCAACAACCCTGTGTCTGGAAGTTTATTTCAGCACAATATCTACATTTTTTTCTGATTAAGTAACAAGATTACAGAGGCAATAATTATCTAAATAATTATACAGGTATATCCGGAAAGACACTCTCAATCAGTTCCTTTTTGCCTAAAGAACATTACAGAAGTCATTTGGTTATTTTATGCATTATGTATTGGGATGAAGTTCTACTTCACCGTTTCCTATATTCAGTAGTTTTTAGGAAATATTGGCTCATATTGATCATCCTGCAAATGTACTCGCGTGTTTATGTTCAATCGAAGTGTTTCCACATTTCGCCATAAAAACGATTGTTTTAAACAGGCGTTAATCTCGTGTTCAAAAGTAGAGCGTGTAATGGCTGTTAATGTCTGTCGAAAATCACCAGACAGTAATACAACACCGAATATTCTCTCGTCGCCATTTAAATCTTGCAAAGCTATATGTAATGCTTTGAGTGAATGTTTATGGGTCATGGTACACTTATTCCTGATCATGATTGAGTTCATTGCAATACTGTAGCCAATCCACTCTTTTTCAATGGTACATATTGCATCTTGTTTCTTATGAATGTCCAATGGCAGCTGATGTGGAATGTGCAGTTTTTCCACCATCTAACA